>NW_019775689.1:239055-251374 GCF_001039355.2 Lingula anatina | reverse complement strand
GGGGGTGGAGGGGGAGGTTTTGCAATAACCTACCTCTATAAGATGATCTATCAAGTACTGAGGATCCAGGGTTTTACATAAATCTACTCTGCATTTGATGAGAGCATCTCTGTGTATTTTCTCCATATTGTTTTATAGGGCTGAATTAAAGCTGCAAAGCAACCTGAAACGAAATTCATAAAATGAATAAAACTTAATTAAGTCGACTTATATTTTATTGGTATAAAATCTGTTTAGAATGCAGTCTAATACAATGGAAACTGTGCGTTAAGGGAACGTGGAGTTCGTTAAAAAAACAAACATTATGTTATTAGTGGTCTAGCTGGGTGTGTCAACAGCACAATGACGCGAGCTATTTGACTGGTATATAACTATTTCTTTAACTGTCAGTGTTAAAGCGTGGCTAAATTTTAAGCATGCCGGGTGGCATATTTATACACATTAATTGCGTCGCGAACGGGTCGCTCACACTCAGCCCAAGATGCCATAGTTCTATAGGTAATATAGGTCAAAAGTGAAAGTTAATTATTAAGCGTTCGCACCTGTTCCTATTTTTATATCTTATTCTCACTCTCTGCCTTACAAAATAAATAAATAAATAAATAAATAAATAAATAACAACAAAGCTATGTTACATGTATTAACTCGTAATGTTGTATTTGATGTCGGTCAATAATGGTTTATAATATTTAGTGACTGCTAGGCCATGTAAAACTGATATATATATATATAGGGGATAAATTTACCAGAGTTTTTAGATATTAGGTCAACTGCACTCATAACTAAACATGCCGGTTTTCCAAGAAGCATGATTGAAACCGTAAACTGATTCAATGTATCCCCACAGCAGCAGTCAAAAGAGCGAAAAACAAATCAGTAAAAAGGTTACAATACCTACAGTTGTTTTGCTTTAATATTTGTAATAGGGCCTACCAGAACACATTGTTAACAACTGCTTAAAGTCATGCAAGCGTCTTACCTTAGACGCGTCTTCAGATGTATCTAAATATAAGCGTTGATATCCTTTCCTCTTTCCTCAGTTTTCAGGATGGGCTTTTGGTTGTATTTCTATCGTTGATACCTGTGTGAACTGAAATGTTGATGTCCTCGAGTCTCACCCAAACGGTAATATTTGTAATGTCTCCGTTAAGACATAGATAAAATGGAGGCCATACACCTTCAACCAGTTCCCTTTATTAACATCGGCACATAGTGCTTTCCTTTTTTACCATACATTGCATCCCCTTTTCTTTCTTTCCTTTTTTTTTTCTTTAACATATAAACTGTACTCAAGTGCTTTAAATCTAAACTACAAGAACAGAAAAAAAATGAGAAATTAAAAAAAACTACATTACTTATGTACTGAATGTTGATATAGTCAATAAAGTCATTGTTCGTATCTTTTTTTGAAAAGTCATTTGTTCAGTTTTTTTTTTTTTTTTTTAACAAACTTAAATAACTGACATTTTTTTTTATATAAGTCAATTGTAGAGTTAGTATACACTTCTTTCTTTTATGTTACAAAGTCAGATAAATGCTTTGGTTTCTTAATAGATCTTCCAGATCTCGTTTTAATAACAGTTTCTAATTGCACATCTTGTGGCTTAAATGAAGAGTTTGGCATAATTTGTGAAATAGATTCCAAATGTTCAGTTGATTTATCTCGACTTTTCACAGTTGGTATGGGCTCAAAAGATTGTCTGGGTATTACAATATTTTGTTTTCTCACAATTTTGTGTGGTTCTTCCACAGTTTTCATTAAATGTTTGGAATTTCTCCGGTATTTATTCGCACTGTCTCCTGCTTTAACAATATGTGATCTTGGATAATTTGCTGATTTTACATATTCAGATGGTTTCCAACCCTGAGGTGTATAAATACGAACTGAATCTCCTGGCTGGATAGTGTCACGCGGTTTTGCCTTTTTGTCATAGTAATGTTTTTGTTCATAGCGGTGGTGCAACAATTTCGAAGCTACCTTTACAGGTTCCTGGGTGCTTGGTTTTCTTAAATTTGAGGTTATTGGTAACAAAGTTTTTGCACGACGACCCATCAGACGCTGCATTGGAGAACCTATCTCGTTGTCTCTAGGAGTGTTTCTTAGCTCCAGCAAACATAAATATATATCATCTCCTGTTTCCATGCATTTTTTGATCATTTTCTTCACTGTTTGAACTGCCTTTTCAGTAAGGCCATTTGCTTGCTGATGTAGTGGTGAAGATGTCACATGATTAATTTTGTATGTTTGCACAAATTGTTTGAACTCATTACTTATGAATTGTGGCCCATTATCGCTTATAAGAGTGTCCATTATTCCATAACGCGCAATGTTCTCCTTAAGACGTTTGATGACTGTACCTGCTCTAGTATCATTTTTCAATGGTGATACTTCAATAAAATTTGAGTAATAGTCTGTCATTATTAAGTAATTGTTCCCTTGGACTTCAAATAAGTCTGTTCCCACTTTGCTCCATGGTAAAATTGGAATTTCATGAATAATCATTGGTTCCTTCTGTAAATTGTTTCTATGTTGCAAACAGATGCTGCATTTGTTTACCACTTCCTCAATTTGTTTGTTCATTCCCGGCCAAAATACCAATTCCCTGGCTCGTTGTTTACATTTGACAATTCCCATGTGAGAGCTGTGAATAATTTTAAGAATTTCTGGTCTTAACTCAAAAGGTATAACTGTCCTTTCCCCTCTGAAAACAATTCCATTGTGTACTGACATTTGGTCTCTAAAATCCCAATACTGTGATGCTGCCAGTGGCACTTGTGATTTCCTTTCAGGCCATCCTTCACATATGACTTGCTTCAAAATTTGAAGGTTAACATCTTGCTGCGTTGCCTCTACAATGTTGTCAAACTTTGCACTTAATTCTGAAGCATGAATATCTGCATTAAAGATCATCATCTCATCATCCATAGAATTTTCAACATTCCCATTTAACGGTAATCTACTCAAACAATCAGCTAAACCGATTTCCTTCCCACTGACATATTTCAGCTCAAATTGATAAGGCTGTAACTTCAGCATCATGCGCTGTATTCTCATAGGAGCAGAAACTATGGGCTTCCTCATTATATTCTCAAGTGGCTTATGATCACTCTCTATTGTTATATCTGATTTTCCATATATCAATTTGTGAAATTTCTCACATCCATACACTACTGCTAACATTTCTTTTTCTATCTGGGCGTACCGTTGTTCGGCTGGCGACAATGCCCTCGATGCGTATGCTACTACTCCATCATTCTGAATAACCGCTGCTCCAAGCCCTTTTGTTGACGCGTCCACTGTCAATCTCAAAGGTTTATTGACATCGTAGTATCTGAGCACTTTCGTTGAAGTTAAGGCTTCCTTAATATTTGCAAAAGCTTGCTTCTCTGGTGCGTCCCACGACCATTCTTCTCGCTTCTTGAGCTCTCTTAGTGGTGCATTTAATTGGCTTAGACGTGGAATGAATTTTCCTACATATTCCAGCATGCCTAACACTGTCTTTAATTCTTCGTGGTTTTCTGGGTCTCTCATGTTGATGATTGCATCAATACGTTTCTGCGTTGGCTTCAAGCCTTCTCCAGTAAGTGTGTGTCCTACATAGTCAACTTCAGTCTTTGCAAAAACACATTTTTCTTTGTTCAGTTTGAGATTAATTGCTCTAGCTTTTTCCAACAATTTACATAATCTCGCATTATGTTCCTCAATCGATTTTCCATGAACGAGAATGTCATCCATCATAATTTCAACTCCTTCTAAGTTGCCAAAGTGTGTGTTCATTTCACGTTGAAAGATTTCACTGGCACATTTAATCCCCATGGGTAAACGAAGATAACGAAATCTTCCAAATGGTGTATTAAAAGTTGTCAAGAATGAACTTTTCTCAGTCAATTTGATTTGAAAATATCCTTTGTTCGCATCCAGTGTGGAAAAATACTTGCTGCCATTTACCCTGGTGACAATGTCATCGATGGAATTTATCGGGTAATGTTCTCTCAATATTGCCTTATTTAAATCTGCCGGATCAATACATATCCGAACTCTACCATTTTTCTTTCTCACACAGACCATACTGCTCACCCAGTCAGTCGGCTCTTCTACTGGTGTAATAATTTTCCATTTTGTCAGGTTGTCTAGCTCCTTTTTGACTTGTTCCCTCATTGCTACTGGTAGTGATCTCGGAGGATGAACAACTGGTGTATATTCTGGATTTATTTTTATCTCGTATTCAGTCGGCATACATCCAATTTCATTGTTTATAACGTCTTTGTATCGATCTAAAATTTCGTCTGTTGTCACATGCACACTGTTTATCCTGGAAATCATTTTAAAATTGACGCAGTCTTCTCCTCCTAGAAGATTTACATTTCTGTTAGTGTCCAGCACTTGGAACACAACATCACGACGGGGACTTTTGTTGTAGCTACACGGTAGCGTAATCTGACCATATGCCTTTGTTGGATTTCCATTGATTCCTGTAATGACCATGTCACTAGGTTTGACTTTTGCCACATTTCTGAATGTTTCTGCAGTCGCTCTAGATATTACATTACAATGTGCACCAGTGTCCAACTGAACCATTAATTTCTTTCCCTTGACATTCAAATTGGCAGACCAGTTGCTGTTATTTTCTGAATTATTTTTAACAGTGAAAACATCTGACCCTGTCAGCGAACAATTCTGCTCAAATTCTTCACACATATCATTCACATTTTCTTCATAGCTACTTTCAGCATATTCCTTACTTGCATCTTCAGCATAGTGAACTCTAGATCTCGCTGATTGACCATGACTTGCACTATCACTACGGGATCCTCTAAAAAATCTTCTGTCTCTACTGTTCCCTCTTTCACTGCCTCTTCCTCTGTAACTTCCTCTACCTCTGCTGCTTGGCCATCTCTCTCTGTTTCTCTGGTTACACATATCAGAATTTTTAAAATGTCCTTTTCTCCCACAATTGTCACAATATTTATTGTACGCTGGGCATTTCCTAATTTCATGTGTCCTCCTGCAGTATACACACTGCTTGATCATTTTTCTATCATGACTTACATGAGCCTGAGGACGGCGAGTATGCACTGTATTAACATTTGGATTCTCATCACCCAGTGACTTCAAATGGGTTGCAGTGAGTTCCACTTGCCTGCAAACTTCTATAACTTTGTTCAGGGTAAGCTCAGCAGGTGGAATTTCCATAAGTTTCTCTGACAATTTTGAATCATTTACCCCATTGATTATCATGTCACATATGAATCCTTCCTTTTCTTCACCATACTGACAATATTCTGCTTTCCTCTTTAAAGTAGCGATAAAATCCATAACTGTCATGTTACCTCTTTTTGAGTTGAGGAACTCTTGTCTCTTCACATTTCTTAGACTGTGTACTCCAAAATGTTGGTCAAACTTCGTGAAAACTCCTTCTAAATCATACTTTTCATCATCATTCACCCACGTAAAAGAATCGTAAATTTTCACTGCTTCTCTTCCCATATTATTCAATAAAATGGCTACCTTTCGTCGACCTGGTTTATCCTGTAGTCCTAATGCATCGATGTGTATTAGAAAATCCCGCTTATAAAACTGCCATTCCTGGGCGCACGTGGTCGGGTCCGAGGTGAATTCCCTTAGCGGCTTTATACCAGCACTTGCCATTGTACGTTTCAAATTTAGTGTCTACAGTTTATCACTCTGTGAGATGAGGCTTTAGACTTGCTAATTTTATGAGACTTGCTCAGTAATCCCTCTATCTGACACCATGTAATGTCTCCGTTAAGACATAGATAAAATGGAGGCCATACACCTTCAACCAGTTCCCTTTATTAACATCGGCACATAGTGCTTTCCTTTTTTACCATACATTGCAATATTAACCGAGACTAAAAGCTAACGCCGTGCTGCTGAGGTATCTGGGACACCTATTATTTGATATCGATCATAACAAAAACGTCACAAAAAAGGGTATTCGCCAGTTTGAACAACACTTTTCAAAGAAAAATACACAAAGACCTGCTGATTGCCACAACGGCACCTTCTGAATAACCAAATAAAATCAGCTAGGCGTTTACTTTTGGTCGCGTTTTACAGAAAGGGGCAGACTTGAGGTCGTCAGCATTTCAGTTCTCAGAGGTTTTCCTATCGGAAATATATCCGAAAAGCCCACCTGAAAACTAAGGAAGAGGAATTTATCGGCAGGAAGATATTTAGTTATCCTAAAAATTATTAAAGATAAGGTCTTTGAATACGTTCCAGAGCATGCTAACCATAAGAATTTACACTGAAAAGGCAGACGTCTGAAGTCTGAAGTTTTGTTTATCGCCCATCTGAACGTGGCTGTAGGGATACATTGTAAGAGTTTACAGGTTTGACCATCTTCATCATCGGACATCACTTTTTTTTCGTGCAGTTAACATATAAAAAGTCAAGGTCTAAAAACTTTCTGTTTAAACCATTCAGTTTACTCTCAAGCAAAATAACCACGCACCTGGCTGCATGAGCTAGCAAATCCGCACCCCATCCCCCACATCTCGAATGTGAAACGATGAATCACGCCCTTCGCCATTTGAAAAGACAGATGATATGTGGAAGCGCCGTAAAGTAAAATGGCGGCCTGTAGGACCACGCAGTGTTCCTCGCCATTCAAAATTCGTTTCATTACATGGTAAGTAAGTTTTTCAAACTCTTGTCTGTTTTTTTTTTTTTTTCGGCTGATATACCTGGGCGGACTTGCTCCATTTCATAAAACCTCTTGTTAGGCATATTTTCTGATGAAAGTTAACGTTTTCTAATGTTTTATTTTATAATGGGTATTCTCAGATATTTTTCTGAATGCTCTCTGCAATGCCCTCAACATGAAGGCAGACCTCCGCCAAGGCAGCAAAGTCTCCATCCAATATAAATATACATACATTATATACAAAATACGAGCAGCTATTCTTGGAAGCAATGCATTTTTCACACTTGGAAGTTTCATATATACAGCCAAGCAAGAAATCCAATGCAAAATAATAATAAAACAGTTAATGAATCAACATTTCATTCTCCATTTATTTGCTGAAAACAAAAAGAAACGGTGCACACTTGGTATGAATAAAAAGTAAACACCAAGTTCAAAACTTAGAGAGTTGGAAGGTTGTGGAAAAACGAGAGATGTGATGCATCATGGTATTGGAATGTGACATGGTAAATTAAAAAGGAGAGTTTTGTTATTTTAAAATCAGAATAAACAAATTCATTCTTTAGTCATGAAAAGAATGTATCTTCTCTTCACTATCTGTAAGTGGTAATACATATGCGCAGAAATTATGCTACAGGTATATGATTAAAAGTTTCAGGTCTTTTTTGTGGCACTTTCATTCAATTCAGCCTCGTCAATCTCGTGTTGTATATGTAATATCTCTATACCTGAGTCCTTTCCCCCGGACAGCTAAAACGAGACAACAGGGTCATCAATACTTATATGATATTGTTAAATTTTCCGGCGTAGTCCACGTTCCCCAAATATGCTCCATTTTCATCGCACCAGGCAACATTGCAAGCAGTTTTGTGCTTGTAAAATATTAGGAGGTATAATTCAGTTTTATTTTTTTCTATTTATTTGCGTTTCAGACTGCCTTGCAAACCTAAATCAGCATTACATACGATATGGAGGAAAAACACAAAAAAGTTCTCCGGAAATGCAGAGGATATTTATGTAAAAGCCTGCATCCTCAGTTCTTTATCAATCATCTTATAGAGGTTAAGTACCATGTAACCCTCAACCCTCCACCACCCTCTCTCTCTCTCTCTCTCTCTCTCTCTCTCTCTCTCTCTCACACACACACACATATTAAATATGGTTAATTTCCAACAGATTTAGATTTCAACTTTGTAAAAGAGTAATGTTTGTGAACTTCTGAAAGGCACGCGGCTAGTAATATATATTAAGAAATATCATTTTCTGGAAATTTTCTGTTTTATGTCAATTATTCTTTATTTTTGGGTTGTAGGAGGAGATTTTAGATAATGATATGACGGATATGATTATGGCAGCAGAAACCAAGAAACAGCAAATGGAAAGGTTCCTTGATCTACTTCCCACTCGTGGACCCACTGCCTTCGATGCATTCATGCACTCCTTGGAGATGAACTATGGGTTTGTTATCAATGAAATCAACGCTAAATTGGCTGACCTCGAACAGGAACAAGCACAGCTTTGTAACCCAGTGCAGGCAAGTTGAAATGACTAAGGTATAGACATTAAGACAGGAACAGTGTAGAAAAAAGTGTTTTACGCGAAAATATGCTTTCTTTTGGATTGCTGAGCCATAACATGACTTCTTGGTACGCAAACTGAGCAATTCTTTCATAAAATTAATTTTCACTCATAACTTCTCATTCCATCACTTCAGCAATATGTTGGACAGACTCCTTTACCAACTGATGATATTTAAGAACTCATTTTAACACGGGCATATCTATCTGCTGTTATCTTGAAATAACCAGATTTTCCTCTTAAACATTCCAGTTCCTAACAACTGCATTGAACGCCTCCCAAATGACAGACATTTTTAAAATAAATTTCTTTTATTTTATGAATGGATATATAGGAAAACAGAACAAAGAGAAGGCGGTCGAATGAATATCTGCGGGCTTTAAGTTCCATGGAACTTACAGTTATACCAATCTTTTGCATATCATAAACTTTCAAAACGACAAACTATTTTGCCTGATTCTAGAATACATATTTGTTTTGTTTTACCGCTTCTTGCCATTAGTTCTTCACTGTGTGCTTGATTGTCAACAATCCCTTGTCTTATGATTATGAAGAATCATCCTTGTAATAGAATACACTTCTTAGTTACAAATAAACTTTTCGTACTGAACAATTTGGTTGTTTATTTAATATTAAATGTAAATATAACATACACATATAAATAAGTTATGAATTATGCAATATATCATAAAAATCAATTGGCAAGGCAGAGGTTTTAAAGAAGCGTTGTATTGTCATTCCAAAAAGTTCTAATCTGAACATCTACGGAACTGACACCATTTTGACTCAAAAGTCAAATTATATCTGAATATCCTGAAGTCTTGTAATGTCACTTTATAAGGTTTTCCTAAGCAAGCAAATAATTCGTGACGTGGTTTTAAAAACATGTCTATGTGTTGATTTGTCTTTGCGATTTCCATAGTGGTAGAAAATATCCATAAAATCAAAAAAAAACGCCAAATTTCACCAAGTTTATACAAATTATCAGAGAAATCTCTTTTAAAGTCAGGTTTATTTTCTACAGGTTGTGTGATAGGCTCTCCTCAAGGGTCACAAATCTGTTCTGTGAGACATTGTCTCATTCTTGACGAAGTTGGTACAGATTATTGGGGGGGGGGGGGGAGAAAGGAGTAGGTGTTTTGCCATGCCTCTTAAGTCACCTCCTGTTCTGCAAATACCGCGGAAGAATGAGACATTTGTTGAAAATGCCCCATCTAGGACTGCAGCGTGCAGAAACGTGCCCGCCAACACGTTGTCTTTGCCGAAGAATAAAGATTTCTCATTGCTGATCATGATAAAAATTAATAATTCAATTCACCGTTGGGGGCGTCCTTTGAATATCTACAGATCAGTCCACTTTTGGAGAGTTTTATGCCGACGTTGCTAATAACTTCTTTTTGTAACAGAATATGTGATTCCAAGATAGTTTTTGTTAAAGATTCGATGTGCATGAGGCATACAGAGCTTAATTGGCGCCCCGCCTCCTTCACCTTAATTCTACACGTGAAGTGCGACGTTCCTCGCGCCGAATGCAACACCACATATAATTCCAATGAGAAGTATAGCACCAATAAACGATAGAATAATAAACCTTTCACAGTACAAGCGAGTTCTCTTCGCGCGTGTAAGATCACCTTGCTGAATTCCCTTTTTGTACTCTTCTTCTGTTTTCAATGCATAGATGAATGCAGGTATTCCAGTTGGAAAGAAAATTATAACTGAGATAGCCGACAATATTTTCAATCGTCTAGACTGTCTTTGTTTAATGATTATATCTTCCGCAGGCTGAACGTCTCGTGTTTTAATAACGTTTTCATCTGATTGCGATTGTTGAGAATCCGATTGCGTTGTTTTCTCCTCCAGGTGTATGTGTACCTGATCTACAGCCGTGTCCTTTATGTCCTTGTCGCGATCAGCGGACATTTCTGCTGTCGGCGGAGAAGATGACATCTCTTTCATCTCCATTGCTCTGTGTTTATAACTAGAATAAAGGAAACTTCACTGTTATTGTCGCCAATTGGGCTATACACTGTATAAACACATGACAATGACCCCCCCCCCAAAAAAAAAAAAAAAAATGAAAATAATAAATACGTATATGGCTGAAACACACGCAATAGCAAGCTGGTAGACAGAGAGATAAGGTAAAGTAGTGGTGGGGTGGGGTATGAAGTTTTGTTCTGTCGAGATTGCTTCTGTCCAATAAACAAATTAATAGTACAGACTTTGAAATAAGAATTATGTAAAAAAAAAAAAAAACGCCTCCCACCTAAGAATCGATGTTCTTTGTCGACCTAGTTGTTGACATTAAACAAAATACTCATGATATTGGAATGTTTGGGTCTTCACTCTACATTGTCCATGTAGCCTATATACAACAACAATTAACATCGAATGCTTTCGTTTTTTCTTCTTGGTGTGGTGAAAATAAATAATAATCGTACTACATGTGATACAGGCAATATAAAACAGTTTTTAGCGTGCTGCTAGGAAGTACGTTCTTCGGCGTGTGAAATCTAACCGTTGCACACCTGTATAGTTTGACCTAGTTCTCCCCGCTCTCACCTGTCGTACGTATTACAAATATGTTTTCAACCCGATAAGAGGGTGCGTTCTCCACGTCCCCAGTGCTCCTATAACCGGCTGATAAGAGGACAGCTAAGGACCTCAGATGAATGCCGCCCACCTTCTTCAGCTACATGTACTGGGCGATCTAACGGGAACGAAGGCGTCTCCTATACTGTCCGTTTGTCACCGTTGGCGTAGGTCCCCAAGAGGCCTTTGAAAGGAGAGATGCGTCTCTTAGTTTGACGTAATGTCCTTTCATGACCTCTGAAGTAGGAAATGTTGTGCACACTAACACGTAAAGGTGTACTCATCCTTCAAATATGTACAATGACAGAAATGAGACAGCATAGCGGGTGACGGTCAGAGCTGTTAAAACAAATTAATATTCATATGAACTACACGTAGTTTGTGTTTGTCTGATCTCTTTCTCTCTCTCCCTCTCTCTCTTTCGAACGCGCACGCGTGCACACACACACACACACAGCGATAGCGAGAGGGAGAGGAAGAGAGAGAGAGATGGAGGCATCGAAGAAAAACGATATTAGAAATATGGTAAAATATGCCAATTTATGCTACAGATGCGCACAGACGGATTGACCATATGTGTCAATTCAGTCCATGGGATTTACCCACACGCAAAACTGATACTGATAATATGTCTCTATCTAATTCTCTCTCTATATATATATGTATTATTAAACATATATAATGAGAAAGTGCCCAGACGCAGTGGAGGGCAGGAAAGGGTAAAATGAACACTAAGCAACATGTTTGATGGATAAACGCTTTGGTCATGCAGAATAAACGTTTAAAGTTCACATTGATGCGGATGAATGTCAGTACTGTATGTACACTAAAACAAAAGTAAAACTAAAAAGACTAAAGTTTATTTCTTATATACATCACTATACTTGGCCTCACAGCAATTTATAATAGATGTACGTGTAGATGACAGTATCCATGACATATATTTTGGTCTTGTTTAACTGTAGATCTCTAACTTTGGTCTAACTTTGGTCTAACTGTAGATCTCTAACTTCCCTGAGGAGGATGAGGACGAATATTATAGAATATTATACATCCACGCGTACAGGAGTGCCAGTCATTGGTCAAGAAGCAAAAATGAAGTTGTTCGTCTCTTAACAGTGAAAAGATTAACCTTGCTCACGTGATACAGTGTGCACCCCTTTTTAAAGCCCAAGAACGCCAGGTTTTATCATTTACGTTAATCGTAGCGTAGCGTGAAGTCGCAGGGGGACTTAGGAACCGAGTATTTTAAACGGTAGGATAAAGATGTATTTTGAATTGTTTTAAGCTATTTTATTTTTCAATATTGTTCAGCTATGCAAAGAATGCCGTAATTTGTTTTGCGAGACAACACCCGTTTGGAGGCATGTTATGTAAAGAAAAATCCTTGATGTTCTGATATCAATTAATTTGGCAGACGCAGATTCACTGTATCCTCTCCGGCATGGGTGTTGATTTTTCTTTGAAGGGCTCCT
>NW_019775689.1:204055-234055 GCF_001039355.2 Lingula anatina | reverse complement strand
GAAAAACACACAAACACTAGTTTCTGTTGAGAATTGTTCTTTGTTTTGAGATATGACGAAACATCTTTATAATTTTCTTTTTCAGTGGAATTTCCCATCAGCTATGATAACACGTAAAGCTGGAGCTGCCATTGCTGCAGGGTGTACTGTGGTCATTAAACCAGCAGAAGATACGCCGTTTTCTGCACTCGTTTTGTGTGATGTATGTATGTATGTACTGGAGCAGGAGGGGAGGGTTGTTGTTAGATGTATTAAGTTTGTAAAGACATGACAGAAGCTGCCCATTTTGTTTTATGTAGGTTACAGTCAGTTTCAGAATATTTGTTATCAAGCCTTACAAACACACTAAAACAATCTCCCCTTTCTATATTATATGTTAGTAAGAACATAGGATGCCATGCATATATTTCTCTCTCAATCTGGCCTGGGTTAAACAGGTAATTCAACAATGAACCTGTATTGGAGACATTATTAAGATTTTTATTTCTCGATTTATGTTTGTACAGGGGATGCCGGAATATTTATCTATCAAAAAAAAAAAAAAAAAAAATTTCAATCAGGAATTATGTCAGCTGTGTTAGTACATGAGAAGTTTCCTTTTTTTCAGTTGGCAGAGAAGGCAGGCTTGCCACCAGGTGTCATAAATGTTGTCACCTGTTCAAGACAGAACACAGTGGAAGTTGGGAAGGTGCTATGTGAGAGCCCTCTGGTGGCAAAAATATCATTTACAGGTTCTACTAACACTGGGAAGGTAGTGTAACATATTTATGCATTTTTTATTGAAATAAATGAAATATGTAAATCCTGATAGAAAGATTGAAATAAGTAAATGATGTTAATTTTTTTAATAAAAAAAAAAGGAAAACGATTACTTACCAAAATATTTACTGGCATTAGTGTTTCCAATTTTCCCTTGTACCATCATGCTAGCACATTTGTATAAGATCAAACAAACCTTATGAACATAAACTTCAGATGCCTCATAATCCTGTCAGTTAGTAGTTCTTGCATTTTATCACAGTCAGTATATAGGGGCCTTTATGAAAAGGGGCGTAGGAAATGGGTGAATTTTGATGCCAAGGTTACCCTGATTATACAAAAGACCTTGTTTGCACATAACTGAAGTTGGCACATTTTTTTGGTTCCAGATTCTCTTGCAGCAGTGTGCCAACACAGTAAAGCGAGTGTCCATGGAGCTGGGTGGCAACGCTCCCTTTGTGGTCTTTGACAGTGCAGATGTGGACGCAGCTGTGATGGGAGCAATGGCCTGCAAGTTCAGAGTTAGTGGTCAGGTGAGAGTGTACACCAGGGGACATTGTGGTAGTTGTGACAGTGTGATAGGTGTGGAAGCATATAATTTTAGGGTGTGTTAGGTTATTGTGGTTAAATTAGCTGAGCCACTTACCTTACCTGAAATTTCTCCAGATTTAACTGGTTAATAGTCCACTTGAATGCAGTATTGCATTGGTTTTAAAACTGAAATGATTCATGTTTGTAGTAAAAATTGACAACTGAAAATTTATCCTGAGGAGAAGCAGACAAAAATTATGTTTAAAAGCTTTAAAAGACCACTGCAAATTGACCCCTGAGTTATAAGTGACAGTTTGATGATTTATCAGGCAATAATTGCTTACCCTCTCTTTACAGACGTGTGTGTGTGCCAACAGGTTCTTGGTGCAGGAGGGAATCCATGACCAGTTTGTACAGAAGCTTGGGGAGCAGATGCTGAAACAGCTGAAAGTGGGGGATGGGTTCTCCGAGGACGTCACACAAGGCCCACTGATTAATAGTAAAGGTGTAGACAAGGTCAGTTGTCTTTTCTTTTCTTTTCTGTTGACTCTTTCAAATACTTTGACTGTTCATGCTCTTTGTTGTTTCTTTGGATCTAAAAATGAAAATTTCCTGCCAAAAACGGCTGTATTTCTGTATTATTAGGTAGATGAGCTGACCCAGGATGCTGTGTCAAGAGGAGCTCAGTTGAAGATGGGCGGGAAGCGACACTCAGCTGGCGAGAACTACTACGAGCCTACGCTCCTCACTGATGTCACGTCAGAAATGAGGTGTTTTAAAGAGGAAATCTTTGGTCCTGTGTCAGCCGTAATTAAGTAAGTGTGATTTCTAATAAAAGGTCCTGTTTGCATTTTTAAATTTTTAAATTTTTAAATTTTTTTGCATTAAAATGGTACAGTTTGACTTATCCCAACACAGCTTTTTTTTTTTTACTTTATTACTTTTTTTAATAAGATCATAATAATACTTTATGTTAGAACTGTGAACATGGCTTCATGTTTGTTATGTTTTCCAGATTTAGAACTGAAGAGGAAGCCGTAGCACTAGCAAATGCAAGCTCCGTTGGCTTGGCAGGTAACTTCGCAATATTCGTTACCTTGAATTCCTCAGTGAGACTTAGAAGTATGCTACTAAGACTTGTAGGTGTACAATTTATGCCCCAGAAGAAAAAGGTTTGAATTATAATGAAATGTTTATGGCATGTCATACTATCTAAATTACATTTTTATTGAAATATGTTATATTGTTTGGTAAAATCCTGTGACAGCTTTTTTTTTTCATTTTTCACAAAAATGAATTTTTTGTCCCTTGATGTTTCATTGTCCATCACACACCTTTATCAGACAACTTTCAGTTTGACACAAATTGAACTATTGCCATTTCATCCAGACTTCAGAATTAACCAATATTTATGCCACGTCTTGTTAAAAGGCTTATTCTGTTTTTTCAGGTTACTTTTTCTCCAGAGATTTGTCTCAAATTTGGCGCGTGGCTGAGAATATGGAGGTTGGCATGGTTGCCGTTAATGACGGCATACTGTCTACAGTGGAGGCCCCTTTTGGTGGCGTCAAGGAGTCCGGGATTGGGAGAGAAGGCTCCAAATATGGGATTGATGAATACATGAATATTAAGTACATTTGTATGGGTGGGATTCAATAGAACTGAACTGGATAGCACATCCTAGCATTCACAGCTGGGCTGTCACAGCTAACACAATGGGGAAAAATTTCTGTTGTTTCTGTGGTTCGTGCAATAGCAGATTGAAAGAGTAAGATGTTGAACTGGATATAAAAAGCTATGAAAGAATAACATATTGAACTAGATATAAATATCAACCTTTACAGAGGGGAAAAGAACTTACTGTGCAAATGGTTTTTACTTTAAAATGGGGAATGAGAGACTTTGCTGACCTTTGCCTCATGCTTGTTTGTGTGGAATTATAGTATAATCAGTCTGTATAGAAACCTATTCAATGTGACCCAACATTTGTCACTTATTGCTGTCAGTTATGCAATTACTCAATCATGATAACATTTTAAGGGTGAGGAATTAACTTTAATTTTACTAAAATCAGTTTATATTTCACTTTCCCCAAGGAGCTTTGTCATTATGCATATCACGTTAATGCAACTAAAAAAGACCTTTCAATATTTTTATAAAGTCTCGCAGAGTTTCATTTGCACTGCTCCTTGAGTGCCAAAATAAAATTGTTACCATAGTGAGATAAGCTTCTAAATCTTTTGTCTTTACCTTCAATCTCATTCTTTTTGAGTGTTGTGGTAATGTGCCAATAATAGAGAGAGGTTCAGAAGAGATATTTTGGAACATTCCCCAACACGGATGCCCTTGTTAATCACAAAACCTATAATTATATAACTTGAAGACTATAATGCTGAAAAAAGCCCTCAGTATATAACTTTATTGAGTTCATAATGCCTGTATTACAATTTAATAATACCTTACAGAATGCTCTACACAGACCTACTAATCCTCAATATGTAAGCCTATTCTATAGTTAAACATATAATTCAAAGCAATAACTGAGCAAAAAGAATTCAAGGTAAAATATGTGAAAATGATGTGCAAGAAGCCAGCTTGCCTACAAGATATATTCATAATGAATGTAGACGGCCACTAGAAGTCCTGTGGTGTACCCCATAGAAGGGCCAGTCAACATCTCAGAAACTCAACATGAAGTATGACCCCCTTCCGGATTGGGGACTTGCTAGTCCAACGGTCAAATATGGCCGACCCACTTGAATACTTCCCCACGGGATATCTATTCAGTGTCTATTAGCGGATTAAACGGCAAGCTTTGTAGTGGGTTGCCATGTTTGACCCTCGGACAAGTTAGTCCCCTATTCTGAATGGCACCTATGACTTCAAGCACCTGTCTTTGTACATACTTCAACACACAGTATTGCCTGTTATCATCATGGTCCCTGGCTGGCCAAACATGACACTGTCAACCTCCTGTCATTTGACTTCTTACACCACTAGAAGCACCCTGCTTAGTATAACTATTGCACAATGGATTCTTAATGAAAAGAATGATAAAATTGTTGCATTTTTTCACCAATTGGAAAACTGTACACAGATTTATGCATACACCATCTGATGATTACATTTCCTGCATGGAGATGTAAAAAAAATTCAAATTTCAGATTTAATAGGAAAAGGGAAAAAATTGCTCTCTCTTTTAAATTGTCTTAATCTAAGAAACATGACTGTGGATTTCACAATTTTGCATAAATTCAACATTTTTGTTTATCAAATATAGTTTTTTGGGGGGTTATTGTGCTGTAAATCACACGATTAACTATACTGTGATACCTACTTAATATACTATGAAGTATTTTATGTAATATCATTTTATCAACTCAAAACATTTTGATGCCAAATCATTCCAACAAGAACTTGGCCTGCAAACAAATATCTGTTACCTCAAACCAATAATTACTGGACTTCATTTCTTCTAACATAAAGTAGTTCAATATAATCAAAGAAAGCTTGATGCATTATAACACCAAAAAATATAAGGTAAAAATTATAAGAAAATGAAACAATGGATTTAATGCCCTATAATACACTGTATAAGACTGTAAGTACTACTAACTGAAATGATGAAAATAATTATCTTTTAATTGATATTTCCAAATCTGTATCTAATTTTTAAATGAAAGCAAAAGTTCTTAATATCTAATACTTGTAATTTGAATAGACCTAAATTTGCAGTATAAAACAAGTCATACTGCAAAAAATCTGATTCTGGATTATAAAAAATTTGTGCATAAGATACATGAAATACAAATATCTTCAAATATTTACACATAATACACTTATTATACAATTCATCTTTCTCACACTGAGTGGCATACTAAAGTGACGCAGACTATACCGGAGCACTAACATGTAATTGCACTTCAGGAGAATTTACTTGCTTTTATAAGTTTTCATAATAATGTTCGAGTAAAAAATTGATAAAATGGTCGTGCCAAGCACAAGGTTCAGCAACACAATGACCAATCTTAAGTTGCCAATCTCTCATAGTATAAAGCACCAGTGGAGACTATACGGCTTAAGTATGACGCTGGATGTGGAAAGTGTCTTAGGACAAAGATATAATTAAAGTTAAAGAGAAAGTGAGTGGGATGCAATTTTATGAAGAGACTTCCCCTTTACCATCCTCAATGAGTGTTACAATCCATGGAGAAAAAATATTGCATCTCTTTTGAAGGTAGACATTTCAACATTATTACCATTGCCACTAGGCAATCCAGTGATACTCTAGCAAAACTGAACTAAAAATACTAAACTGAAAATACTTTGTCAAAAAAGTGCCAACTTATATTTGGTTTTCTTAAGACTTGTTGGCAGACTGAGGATTTTTAGAGGCGGGGTAAGAGTCGTCCCTGGGTTATAAATATCAGTAGGTGTTATTAACATTGTATACATTGCTATAACTGGTGGGTGTGTTGTAGATCCCCGTCAGCGCGGCAGAGACGGCCTGGTCATACATCTGTGTCTGTTGCTGCTGCTGCTGTTGGGAGAAATGCATGGCATGTGGCGACAGGAACGGATGTAACCCCATTGGAGGCTGAAACTGAGGCTGCTGTTGTTGTGGATGAAGGGCCAGCTGAACATCGCCGCCACCACCGCCACCGCCGCCATTGCCACCTCCTCCTGGTTGGTCTGGGTAACGCAGGTGAGTGACCTGTTGGCTGGGAACTGGGGTGGTTAACGCCAACATCTCGCGGAGAAAGTTACCATGCTTGGCTGGATCCTCTGGGATAGGTGGGTCCATCACAGCACTCATGGTAGCAGCTGTCAGATCCTTGGATGTTATCCTTGCAGATGCAGCCTTTGCCAGCTTACTGGCTGTAGCACGCTTCTTCAGTTGTGTCCGCAGTGCTCTCTCTTCCTCCTCGTCAATGGCTGGAATATCATCCAATGAGAGCTTGAAGATCTTGAGCTCGCCGCCAGGGTGATACTTGTGGATGTGCTTGCGACAGTTGCTGCGCAAATTGGCGCGGAAATGACAGAAGCCGCACTTGTAGGGTTTCGCATTGGGGTGCTCGTGTTTCACACGAACATGTGTCCTCAAATCTTTGGCAGTCTAATAATAAAATGGAAAGAGTTGGATTAAAACTTGAGAAATTAACAAATACACCATCAACTGAATGAAGTTGTAAGTTATTAATGACAAACTTTTCTTAGACATACACCATTTTCCTACTGCTTATTGTAAATATACTGGTCTATTTATTATAACCATATAACCAATAAATGAAGCAAAAGATTCAACCTTTACAGTTCATCATTTTACTATTTCTAACATGATTATATAATCGTAAACCTATTTTAAAATAGATATTACATAATGAACTGAAAGATACATGACTCAAATTTGTTCTTTTCACAAGTTTCTTTCACACACCCAAACACATACACACACAAACATTTATTCCATATTAACCACAGAATACAAATGAGCTGAAATATTGAAGCACAGGCCTGGTACTAACAGGTGCTTTGTAGTCACACTTGAGGCAAGGGAACAATCTCTCTCCTGTGTGGATGATCATATGTCTCTTCAGCGTCTGAATGGTGGTCACTCCTTTACCACACACTGAACAGATGTGGGCCTTGATACCTGGAGTGATGATAATAATAATAATAATAATAATAATAAATTATAATAATAGTGATGATGATGATGAGTTTTTTTATAACTGCACTCCATTTTTATCAATGCTGTGTACAAGACAGGACTTAAAAATTTTAACTGAATATTTTACAATGTGTGTGTGTGTGTGTGTGTGTGTGTGTGTGTACTAGCATGCATGTGTGTGCTTGTGTCCACGCATGTGTCATCATGCATATTCATGTATTTCTCATAACTTGACTACCATGTGAACATATATATTCCTGATCCCTGATGTTTATACAATAGCGTATAGTATGTGTTAATTACCTGAATGTCTGGCTACATGTCTCTCAAAGATGTACTGCTTCAGTGTCTGGAAGTCACATAACTCACACTTAACCACCTTCTTGTTAGGGGGAAGAATTCCATGCTTGTAGAACTGGTGATCTGGTGAAAAAATGAATCCTAGCATAACTGATGATGATGATGATGTATCTTAGAAAGAATTTCATAAGCTGTGTAAAGCTATAAAAGTTACTATAATAGATTCTTCAAACCACAGCTAAAACTCACATGTCATAACCACAGACTAAAATACTTCAATGTCTCACAAAACAATGAAATATTGAAATGGTGATAATTCCAAATTTTAGTTGTGTTTTAAATAATCTTATTCCTTTGTTTATGTTTTAGTTTGACATACTTGGTCTATTGAAACACTGCCCAATCAAATGTATTTGATATATCTTTGCTAAGTTACCGAGGGCAGAGTAAAAATAGGTGGAGCACTGACTCGTGTCATAGGTATGAAGAAATAAAAGCATGCAAAACTCAACAANGAGAAAGTGAGTGGGATGCAATTTTACAACTGAAGATGAGACCCCCCCTTTTACCAGCCTCAACAAGTGTTACACTCCATAAATAATAAAAAAAATATTGCATCTCATTTTAAGGTAGACATTTCAACATAATTACCAGATAACCCAGTGATACTCTAGCAAAACTGAACTAAAAATACTTGGTCAAAAAAGTACAAACTAAAATTTGCTTTTCTTAAGACTTGCTGGCAGACTGAGGATTTTTAGAGGCGGGGTAAGAGTCGTCCCTGGGTTATAAATATCAGTAGGTGTTATTAACATTGTATACATTGCTATAACTGGTGGGGGTGTTGTAGATCCCCGTCAGCGCGGCAGAGACGGCCTGGTCATACATCTGTGTCTGTTGCTGCTGCTGCTGCTGGGAGAAATGCATGGCGTGTGGCGACAGGAACGGATGTAACCCCATTGGAGGCTGAAACTGAGGCTGCTGTTGTTGTGGATGGAGCGCCAGCTGAACATCGCCACCACCACCGCCACCGCCGCCATTGCCACCTCCTCCTGGTTGGTCTGGGTAACGCAGGTGAGTGACCTGTTGGCTGGGGACTGGGGTGGTTAAGGCCAACATTTCGCGCAGAAAGTTACCATGCTTGGCTGGATCCTCTGGGATGGGTGGGTCCATCACAGCACTCATGGTAGCAGATGTCAGATCCTTGGATGTCATCCTCGCGGATGCAGCCTTTGCCAGCTTACTGGCTGTAGCACGCTTCTTCAGTTGTGTCCGCAGCGCCCTCTCTTCCTCCTCGTCAATGGCTGGAATATCATCCAATGAGAGCTTGAAGATCTTGAGCTCGCCGCCAGGGTGATACTTGTGGATGTGTTTACGACAGTTGCTGCGCAAATTGGCGCGGAAATGACAGAAGCCACACTTGTAGGGTTTGGCATTGGGGTGCTCGTGCTTCACACGAACATGTGTCCTCAAATCTTTGGCAGTCTAGAAAGAGTTAGATTAAAACTTGAGAAGTTAACAAATACACCATCAACTGAATGAAGTTGTAAGTTATTAATGACAAACTTTTCTTAGACATACACCATTTTCCTACTGCTTATTGTAAATTTACTGGTCTAATTATTTTAAGCATGTAACCAATAAATGAAGCAAAAGATTCAACCTTTACAGTTCATCATTTTACTATTTCTAACATAATTATATAATCGTAAACCTATTTTAAAATAGATATTACATAATGAACTGAAAGATTCATGACTCACATTTGTTCTTTTCACAAGTTTCTCTCACACACCCAAACACACACACAACCATTTATTCCATATTAACCACAGAATACAAATGAGCTCAAATATTGAAGAACAGGCCTGGTACTAACAGGTGCTTTGTAGTCACACTTGAGGCAAGGGAACAGTCTCTCTCCTGTGTGGATGATCATATGTCTCTTCAGCGTCTGAATGGTGGTCACTCCTTTACCACACACTGAGCAGATGTGGGCCTTGATACCTGGATTGATGATAATAATAATAATAATAATAATAATAATAATGGTGATGATCATATGTCTCTTCAGCGTCTGTATGGTGGTCACTCCTTTACCACACACTGAACAGATGTGGGCCTTGATACCTGGAGTGATAATAATAATAATAATAATAATAATAATAATAATAATAATAATAATAGTGATGATGATGATGATAACTGCACTCCATTTTTATCAATGCTGTGTACAAGACAGGACTTAAAAATTTTAACTGAATACTTTACAATGTGTGTGTGTGTGTGTGTGTGTGTGTGTGTGTACTAGCATGCATGTGTGTACTTGTGTCCACGCATGTGTCATCATGCATATTCATGTATTTCTCATAACTTGACTACCATGTGAACATATATATTCCTGATCCCTGATGTATATCCAATAGCCTGTAGTATGTGTAATTACTACCTGAATGTCTGGCCACATGTCTCTCAAAGATGTACTGCTTCAGTGTCTGGAAGTCACATAACTCACACTTCAACACCTTCTTGTTAGGGGGAAGAATTCCATGCTTGTAGAACTGGTGATCTGGTGAAAAAAATGAATCCTAGCATAACTGATGATGATGATGTATCTTAGAAAGAATTTCATCAGCTGTGTAAAGCTATAAAAGTTACTAAAACAGATCCTTCAAACCACAGCTAAAACTCACATGTCATAACCACATACTAAAATACTTCAATATCTCACAAAACAATGAAATATTGAAATGGTGATAATTCCTAATTTTAGTTGTTCTTTAAATAATCTTATTCCTTGGTTTATGTTTTAGTTTGACATACTCTGTCTATTGAAACAGTGCCCAATCAAATGTATTTGATATATCTTTGCTAAGTTACTGAGGGCAGAGTAAAAATAGGTGGAGCACTGACTCGTGTCATAGGTATGAAGAAATAAAAGCATGCAAAACTCAACACAAAGATACTACTTTTATGACCATAGATCACTTCACAAATATTTTGTACTCACCATCTAAATATTGCTTTTCCGACGCCTTGTAATCACAAAGTTTACAGCTGAGTTTGGCGATCCCCAGACATCGCTGCTCGTGCAGATCCAGCCGCCCCAGGAGTNCGCTGCATGTGTCGGCACCATGCAGTGTACGAAAGGAAGTACTCATCACACTCCTTTGCGGCACAAGGAAATACATCAATGTCATGCGTCTGCTTCCAATGGAATTTAAAAATCTCTTTAAGCTGAAAAGTTTGCTGGCATTTTTCACAGTCTTTGTCCTTATAAAAACGGTGCCCAAGGCCATGAGTTTCCGCCATGTGCAGCGCCATCTGTTTCTGTGCCACTTCCTCACCGCACTGGTCACAAATGCTAGACCCATGCATGATCTGTATGTGATCCTCAAGCCCTACCCTGCTCTTAAATTTCTCCTCACAGTGGTGACACTGCAGTAGAGTCTTCGTCTTCGTGCGAGCGCATGTTTTCTTCAGTTTACTTATTGCAGATCTGATTGTCTTTTTCTGTAAAGAAGGCACTCTCCGTGTAGACCTGGCCCTGAGTGGTCTCTTCTGAGAGACAATCTTACCACTGAAGTAGGGCCTGGTGAGTAAGTTTCTGAGTTGGAACGCTGTCCACGTCCCTAGCACTTTCTCTTTGTTGTGTGTCCTGACACTACTGGACCTCTTTGAAGGGCGGCCCAATGTCTGGTGCTTTAACCTGGTGTGCAGGTCCAAATGGAGCTGATCTGTGAAGGTCTTAAAGCACTGATAATTAAAAGAAAAATAAAGAGTTTAGGTGCAGGAAAAACTAACATCAGATTGGTCTTACGATATTACTGGTCTCATCAAAAGTTACAAGTTACATTCAAAACAAGTATAAATACATAAATAGATGTTCTCAATAAACAGTGAATGAATTATTCTTACGGCTTCACCAAATTACAAGAAGAAAGCGTTTTAATTGTGCCCCGTCTATAACTATTCCCGCACACATTGCACTCTTCATTTTTCAGATGTGGATGTGATGTGACATATACCTTATGACATGGCCAAGTGTTCCTCTCTTTCTTCCTCCCTGTGTGTGCCCCTGTAGCCCCAACATATCTATACCTCCTCAGCTGTAGATAGAACCCTGTCTTTCTCCTGTACCTATGCTGCTGTACCATGTGCTTCTTTGCACTCACAGACAGCGTAAAGCTACTGTGACACAGTTTACAAACATAAGAGGTTTTGTCAAAGTTCTTCGTTTGGTTATGTGGAACGTAGTCTTTTTCTGGTTTCGATTTAGAACTCGATTTTGGTTTCGATTTCCTTTTTCTTTTCACCTTCGTTATCTTGGGTTGGGAAGGAGCGCTCTGCCTGGGCCGCCCACGTTTCCTCTTTCCCGGCGGTGATAAGAGTTCATCAACAGTCACCCTAGGTCGTATTTGCACTATATGCCTAGGCTTTGATTTCCGTTTGCTTGCAGACCCACTGCCCATCCTGGTGGAGTCTTTCGGCTTCTCCAGCCTTCCCATAATGCCGTGCAAAGGGACGTTGGCCAGGACTCCTGCCTCCTGGTCCGTCTCCTCACTGTGAGCCTCAGTCTGAAGAGAGTTCTGCTCCACCATCTTCATAGCTGTGTTTACTGCCTCTCTCTCCCTGGGATTCAGGCAAGCCAAGATGTCAGGCAAATCCTTTAGGCTCTCTAGTTTAATGCTGCCTTCCCTAAGACCATAAGGACGCCTGTTGTTCCCCTGTTTCATCTCACCTTCCCCTCGTGTCGCTCCTCTGTCTGTTGCCATGTCTCCTTCGCCACTGGTGCTGTTGCAATTCACTGCTGGTGATGCCTTCTGGGAAGGCTGCTCTGTGGTTGTACTGCTATTGTTTGCATCTGTTTTGGGGTCAACAGAAGAATTATTCCCTGACAGCATGCTTACAACCACATCCACATCTGAGGACTGAAGTGGCTGTGGCACATCTGGCTGCGTTAGGTGTGACAACTCTGGATGCACTGGCTGAGGCAAATCTGACTGTGTTGGTTGTGACAGTCCTGATTGTGGTAGGTGTGACACAGCTGATTGTGTTGGTTGTGACAGTGCAGATTGCATTGCCTGCTCACAACTCCCCTTTAGTTCCTCTATACCAAGAAACTCTGCCATAGATGCAAGCTGAGGCAGCATATCCTTGCCAACACTGATTTTCTCCCCATACAAGTAGTCCAACACTGGTGTTATCAACACTTCTGGAAGATTTACTGGTACAACCCAAGGTTCTGTATTTAACAAAGCATTTGCAAAGTACTTCGCTGATGAGACCAGAATTAGTCTGTGTGCCATGAAAGTGGTGCCCTCTACTGACTTGAGGACGACATCGCAAAGAGTGGCTGTGCGGCGGAGCTCGTTGATTTTGGTCCATATCAGCTGTGTTTGCTGTCTCTGTAGGTGGAGGGAGGTCTCGGCCCCAATGGCTGACATGCTGCGGCTGACCAAGATATCTGGAAGAAAAGACAGTAAGTGAAAAGAGGTGGGGATAAGATTTTACTAAAGTCTGACACTTTTAAAAGTCAGAAAACAAAGAATAAGAAAAAGTTAGAAAGAAAAAATACAATGAAAGAATCCTACTAGAACTCTAATAAAGAAGCACTTTCTCTGCTTAATAATACAATGAAAGATTCTAAAAACTTTTATGACATTGAGGAAAAAAAGCTCCAAATAAACTGAGCTTTGAAATGAGCATCTTTTCACAGTCAGCATTATAATTAAAACGATGCCACTGCACTGGTATGCTTTGAGAGATTGACAGGTAAACTATGGCCTGGCCAGAAACATGCTGGACCATCACCTTGGCATGGCCCCAATTTTATGTTTTTTCTTTTTTTTTTTTTTTTTTGGGGGGGGGGGAGCATAGTTTTTAAATCACACAGTGACTTTACAACAATAATTTACTATCTAATAAAAATGACAGCCAAGTCATGGCTAGAAATTGAAAACCCACATCATATTACCAAGTCTTGAGCTTGACACTGCAAATAATAAATTAATCAACTTCAGACTAAATAGCAGGAAGCAAACTTGTGCAAGGGAGTAGCCCCTTTCTAGGCTAAGAGTAATTACATGTTTAGAATAGGACCTGTCTGTCCCCATGTATACCAGTGCAGTCTGTATCACTAAACTATACTGCTCGATGTGAAAAGGCTTACTAGTCTGTAGTCAATACAGTGGAATGTTTGAACATTGTTCGCGAATTCTTTTCCATACTAGCATTGACATATGATAAGTATGTTTGTGCCAAATCAACAAAGAAGAGTAGTGACTGGCCGGGGAAGACTCGGGTTCGAGAGAGAAGAAGAGACCAGAGCTTGGGCAAATGTGGCAGTGTGCCTGGGACTAAGAACGGGAATTTCTTTCCCGTGGCCCACAGTCATTCAGTTTTTGAGCTAGTGTTAAAGACTCTAATGGGTTGCACTTACCTCAGATTTTAGCGTCGGGTGAAAATTGTGACAATGCAGAGCAAGGCCAGTAAATGAAGCGTCCCATTTTTTTCTTTAAATGCTACATTAATTGCACAATAAACTACTGCATTCTTCCCAAAGCTCCAGCCTTTAAGCCAGATTGACTGTAGGTGGCAGTGCATGCAAGATAAGCTACATTACCGTATGCCGCACCTCTTAACTAAAATGTCTTCATTTCAATTAGTTAACATGTCATTTAATATTCCTTATAGTTTGGACATAAGTGTTATGGTGTCTCTATTTTGCATGCCTTTCCCTCCGTTTCCTTACCCTACGCTGAATGCTAACAAGAGAATAGGGGGGAATTTGGGGGGGGGGGGCTTACAGGCGCTGTACAGTACAGGTATGCACTTTGCTCCCTAAACACTTAAAGGGCTTTGATTTTCATGTTTTTTCTTATTTTAGATGTGCATTGCTTTTCTAATAAATTGATCTGATCATTGCTAAATTATGTTTATATAGGCCTATGTTGTTTTACAAGAAAATAAGCGTTCAAATATAACGGGAGAAGTAGGGATTAATTTCAGAGGCGAGGGTGGGGTGAAACTTGGACCTAAATAGAGACCTTCTCTATTTAGGTCCAAGGGTGAAATGAATAAATGAGTAAATACCTAAACTTATTCATTTGAATAGCTGAAACATTGCTGAATAGCTGAATATAGAAAAATAAAATCGACAACCAATGCCAGGCTTATAAGCGGGGTTCACGCTGAAAATTAAGGCAGCGACTTGCACATCTTATATACCTATGCAGGGGCGGATCCAGACATATTTTCTGACAGTCTTCCAAATTATCTTTGTTGATCCATTCTTCATTTTTGACCGTCTTCCGACAGAAAAATTAGTTACCCGTTATTGTAAACTTGAAAATCTGACCGTCTTCCGTAAGACCCAGAAGACGGCCTAAATCCGCCCCTGATGTAGAATTGTCTGTTTTTCACAATTGATTTAGAATAGCATTCTGCACATTTCCCATAAAAAACTTTTTTTTCTAATTTGCTATCTTAATAGAATTCATGTTTTTGTATATTGTTTTTTATGTCTTTTGGTATACTCTTTGTAGAAAGATTTTCTTTTTACTCTTACTAGACTTCATGTGTAATATTGCATTATTGTAGATATGTTTTTGTCCTTACCCAGTCGGCGAATAGCTGTAAAGCTAATGTTTCCTTTCAATTTATACCCGACATGAAATAAAATTTATTGTATTGTATTGTATCTTACTTCTGGTAAGTACCGACTTAACTTGGCAAGGGCCCCTTTACACTGGACGGCGTCCTTTCTGCGTCCAGCAGTACGGACCCATTTGAGAGTTAAAAAATTATAATACTTTACGTGCCGACAACTGGCCGATCATTGAGCATTCATTCTGATACAAAATCAATGTTCGTGTCTCTTTATTAAGACCACAGCGATGCCAAATTTCATGGTCGCAGAAAGGACGCCGTCCAGTGTAAAGGGGGTACAAGGGATTATTCTATAATGCTCATCTTTCTTCCTTCGGGGTCTAAGAGAACAGAATTTTAAAGGGTTTTCACATCGAGCATTATATTTTAGCTCTACTTAGTAATTACCCTAGAGGAAACCACCCTCCACAAAGTCCGACAAGCTCGGGTTTAGTTAGTTAATCGGCCGTGACGAGCGCGGGGACTCCGTTTAAGTGACTTTCTTACGTAATAACCAGGCTATTAAGTTGTCAAACATGCAGGTTTCAACAGGTCCAGAAGGCATAATGTTGAATTTTGGTGTTTCAGGCGTTTTGCAGTGCAGCTATATAACTTATAAGCAGATATAGGTCTCAAAGACCGCATTCAAATTCACCCATCGTGCAAGCTGGGTCGGTCCATCTTTCTCCCTTTTGGGAATTCTCACTTAAGTGCAATCAGTGGAATGAGCTTAATTGCCTGACACACCTCCTCGAGCTGCTAGGGGGTAATTAACCATGGTGCATTAGTTGATTCCACTTAAGCGAGAATCCCCTGCAGAGTAAGTTGGACCTACCAGCTATAAAGGCTTGTGAATTTGAATGTGCCTTATGTCATTTATCTAACCTTCTGACTTCTTGCAAATGACCAATTATTGCCAAAAGTTCCATAAGATTCAGACCTGAGCGTAATTATGCTGGTTTTAACAACTTAACCAGTTTTGAAAAATAATGTTCTGAATATGACACAATTTTGGCATAACATATGCCAATCAGTTTCAAAAAATTATTTAAAAATTAGTCCCCCCCCCCATTTTTAACTCAAGATATAAATGTCAAACATAACAACAAGAACATAGTATAACAACAAGAATATAAAATACAATTTATTGATATTATCAAAGAGATTAAAAATCCATCCTTGGTAAGAAGGTACATTGTATCATACATATACATGGATATGTATTTATAGACAGTGACAGCGCAAATCCCAAGAGGCCCTCATTCTTATACCATAATAACAATATTATAACAAATACACAGTTTTCAACCAAAGTTGGTATACAGAATACACTCCGGGTACAAATACTCATACATGTATATTCTGTTTAGCAATCAGTTCCACATTGTGGGAACATTCCAACAGTGCACTTTTAGTATATATGCTTATCATAAGACTCTTTTCACATCTTACAGTACTCTTTTCTGTTTCTTACCATTTCAAGACATTGGATATTTAATAGGCAGCTGGCTATTACAAAAAAAAAAAAAAAAAAAAAAAAAAAAAAAAAAAAATTATCTCTGCAGAGCCCCCACACTCAACACAACTAGTAGTTCCCCAGATTAATTGGGATGGGTCGTAACAGGAAGTTGGAACTTGTGAAAAGGAGTATTATATCTCTCTCTCTCTCCCCCCCCCCCCCTTACATTTAAGAACCAGTCAAATGGTAGGGAACAGAAAAGCACACTGCACCAAGTTTAAGGTGCCTTGGAGGTTATATCTACTAGTACAAGTACTTGTAAGTTGTAGGACCCACTAAACTGAGTCCTGGGTTATAATTACAGCTAAGATCTAATAAACGGAGCAACAGGAAAATGGTGATATGAAATACTAAAGTCAATCAGACAGGTGTACACTTCCAGTAGTCACCAATATCGAATATGTTCAGATTTTTCTCACTATTGCCCCTGTAAGCAGCAGTAAATTCCCTTAATAGTTACACTTAAAAAAAACTGTATTACTTGTAGGTCATTTTACAATTATAACAATTATCAGAATATTTAGGATTCATTCAGTACCCACAAAACTGCCACATTCAGCCAATGTTGAACATTTTGATTAAAAAACTATGAACTAAATTTAGATGTGTAAAACAACTTAACAGTTGGTTCACCTTGCCATCAAAACTGTGAGACTAGAGAAAACTAGGAACTCAAAGATAAGGTTTTCTTTTCAATATGCTTTTCATAGAAAAGAGCAATACAGATCACATACAATGTGGCCTCTCTTAGGACACATAAGAAATAAAGGATACCTTTAATGCAGTTTTTATCTTCCTTTTTAACACCAAAATCTATAACAATATTACATCTATTTTTTACATTTAAAAAACTTTAAAATAACCATGAAAAGAACAAAAATTAACTTTTAGTAAAAAAATCTTGTTAACATTTAATTATTCATTATGTCCCATAAGAAGCCTATTAAATAACCACAGGGAGATGAATGGTCACATATTCATTGATAACAGACACACAAGAAGTATTCAGTGAGGATCATTTAATGGAAGAAATAAAATATGCCTACTGAGCAAAATGAACTGGTGCAGACATTGCGTAAGTGTACACTCACTGAGGAAAGAGCCACAAGAGTTGGGGAGGGGGGAGGCCTAAAACGTAATAAACCAAAACTTGTATGGTGACAGCAGCTGCAGTTGGTGAAAGACAATTTGAAAGTTAGAGAAGTACTTAACCATGTGTTTAACTTCATGGTAGATAACATCCGCTTTTAACAACAATCACACCACAGCACAATTTGCTTATTTTTTTAAAATCATTATCAACTGTTGAGAAATATTTGCATTTTTATAAACATCCGAAATTAACATGTGCAATTCTAAATGGCAAGGAAATCTTTTGAAAAACCCCAGTTAAGCACAGTTAATAATCTAATCCCCAAACATGGAAAAAATGAGATCTGAACATTAGAAACATTAAGGTTGTTATTGTCCAGACATAATAGAAGACTAGTAGACAAAAATGATTATATTAAAAATAATAAATAAATAAATAAATTTCACGCTTCAACTGCAATACCCTGCAGAAGTTTACAGCATGCTTCATTTGGGTGGTACATGTACCTACAAGAATACGAGTAGATGTTTAAGTGAATGCCATATCACATTAAATTTTATCTCTCCAATGAATTCCTAAAAACTGAGAACAAACATCAACAAAGTACAAAACCCAGATATGAGTCTCATAATATTATGTAAACAACTGTAAACTTTTAGCAGTCACATATGTCAAAATACCACAAAATTTAAATAAAAATACTATACGTCATCACACCAAATGGATTAACAGGGACTTGAAGTTCTATCTATTGATCAAGTACAGGTGATGTGGTAACTGCAGGATAAATGTTTACAAATTAAAAATCTAACGGATAGTTTTACAGATAAAATACGAGTCATGCCACACATCTTAGTTACATCATGCATGATGTAATGCAATCAATATATTTACTTTTGTTCTTCTGTCTTCCCATCATATTTCTCTTAAATACCAGTAGACAGCAAAGACTGCAAATGTTCACACAGTGATTTAGAAGAGCAGAAAAAAAAAATTATTCATCCAAGACCTGTGACAAGACTCCAACTTTTTCAAGCTTTTTTTTCCTGTAAAATAGGTTTTAAATCAAATGGATTTACCATATGAAGTGGAAAAAGACCCATTATGCAATACCGCACATGTTAATGTCACTGCTAAAAATAAACAACAAATAGAGGTGACATCTATATCCACAAACACTATATGCTAAAAAAAAAAAAAAAAACAAAAAAAACTTGAACTGTCCAAAAACAATATTTTTTGTATTATACTGACAATACAGGGCCTAACTGTGTGAGAAATACAACTGATACAATGTCCTTGGAAGCCCCTGAATTTCATTTTTTCTTTTCACTTCAGCACACATGGTTCCACACATGTGCACAAGGTTAATTGATAAATTAACTTGTCTTATACTCATTCAAAGGAATGTTAAAGGAATACAAGTATTTTTCCTCTTTGGGTGCAGGAGGAGGGGGGGGCTATCTGAAGTAGGATTAAAAATATGCAAACACCATTCTTGCATCTATACATTGGTTTCTGACTAAACAATGGTCCATAATTATTGAAGCAAGCACCTATTGATTTAGTCAATAAAGAGGTATGTGTAGTTCTGAGTATTGTAATTTGGTATAAAACTGAATAACAATGCCATGTTCAATCACCAACATATACAAAATATTTCAAGACCTTCTGAATATTATAAAGTATATGTGAGCTTCAATGTGTCACACACTATATATATAAATATATGTGCAAAGTTCAAGGCAGTTTTCCTTCTTTTCTCCACCGGGTAAAGGTAACATTCCAATATATGAAATCCAGACAAATTTCAAACTTACGCTAAGCCAGTACATTGGAAAATAAATGTAGAAAATTATTTAAAGGCAAAGACTTATGTGTTGTTAGCAAATTAATATTTTGTAGTTCTTTGAAAAATTTTCACTATATACATACAGAAACCATACATCGTTAGCAGTACAGGAAGCAATAAATACGTAAGAAAGGTTCTTGGTCAAATGAATCATTTTTTACTGGATAACATATTCACCAGTAGTTAATTATAAGTGCATTTAGAACAGCGAACTAACAGATCCATGGATCAAATATGGCGACCCACTATTTAGCTTGTCGCTTAATTCCTGATTAGACACTGAATACGTTCCCTGCTGGGATTACACAACAAGCATTCAAGTGGGCGGATCTGTTAGTCGGCTGTTCTGAAAGCGCTCTCTGAAAATATAGAACTCTAATTCTGCCAGTATCAAGGACAATGTTTCACAAGTCCAAATCTTTGAGTGCCGTATTCAAATAAAGTACATATCACTAATAGGATGATGGAGCATTTTTTGTTTGAGGTTCGGAGAGGTTTAATGAATCACAACTTCGTCATCTGCAGATCTTTCATTCTTGGCTAACAGAGCAGTTTGCTGGTCAGCCTGGTCAGATTTATACGTATCTGAAGGATGCTGACCATTAGCGATGCACTTCCGTTTTTGTTCCTCTTCCTCCTCGTCTTTCTGCTGCCTCGCTAGGAGGCGCTTCTGTGATAACTTTCTGTCGAAAGAGGGCGTGTCTACGGGAGTGGAATATGCAGGCCTATTCGTCGTTTCCATCCAAGGGTGATGTGAATTTGCGCTGTAGGAATAAAAGCGAAGTCCTGATGGGTAATTCTGGTAGCGAGACTGCCAGAGAAGCACAACAAGCCATATTGAAACCCCACAGCCAATGGCGTTGAGAGCACACTGTAATATGAGATTATCTTTTATACTGGTGAAAGTCTCAGGACGACAGTCAAGAAGGTGAGGGTAAGCGTACACCCTCACCATCCCGTTGTCATCACCCAGATGACAGTAACAGATTTCATTAGTTCTTACGCAGTCTCCGGTGTACTGTGCGATACGGCGACCATGGATACCCGGGAATATACTGGCTACGATGCACACAAATACACTTATGGCGGACAGGGTAAAAACCACTGCCTGAAAAAATAAAAAGAAAATTATGTACAAAAAAGAGCTTCTGTCATTTTTTGCAATTATAATATGCACAGATAGATACACCTTTATGATACACCATATAAACATACGTCTTTTACTACTTTAATTCAACTGAAAAAAAAGATTTTGACCTATTTTTAAACAAACAAAAAGAAATTATAAACCAACCAGACGAAATATAATAAAATTTTTTAAAAATTTAAAACAAGCAAATGTACTGTGTTAGTTGAGGATAACTGAACTTCAGTCACAGAATGTGTTAGATGTTCTCTTAGTTCAATCTGTTGAACACAATATCTGATGGCAATACAAGCTAGGGTTTTGATAAATACACCATGCTGAGACAGATAGAGGCACTTCTCTAATTTCACGTTTTGACCAAGTGAAAAGCTTTGAAAATGAATACACTGTAATCTTAATCCTAAAATATATATAACCAACATGTTAAGACTGCTTATGCATAACATAAAGAACTATGAAAATGGGCTTTATAAAGGATCTTCAGCCAAAAATTTTCTAACAGAAACTTAAATATGAAAAAAAGGGTGATTTTGTCAAAGAATTAATCAGATATTTAATGTGTATCGAATCATTTTAACACTTACAAGTAAATTTTAAGATTGTGCATCTCACCACTATTTGTTTTTATTGTAAAATTCAACTTTTTAAGTTGCAAATAAATACATATTATTATTATTATAGATGTGAGAGCACCTGCAGCTATCAGATGCACAACGCTGAGGAAGGAGAACAGTCTGTCTCTGAAACCGTCAAATGAGCTGGAAACCAACAGAGTGGGAATAATGTAAACTATCCGTAAATTTGTAGCCTGTGTGTGTGTGTGTGTGTGTGTGGGGGGGGGGGGGGGGGGAATGGATATCCTTCTCTGCCCATTTCTTATATGCTAGATTTACCAATTATATCTTTAAGGCTGACCTTGCACATCTTTTATGAAAGACAAAAAAAGAAGGAACTCACTACATTGGTTCCTGTGTTTACAGAATATTACACACAGCTCCATGTAGACCACACAGAACTTTGGGTGCATTCAGACAAGGTCAGACTTAGACCGAAAACCATGCTTTGTCAAGTTTAAAATTAGGTCTTTTTTTTCACATGGAATGGTATACATAACTGGACTGGAATGGATCAGTTGGAGAGATAGACAACTGAATACACTGGCTTTTTTGTGAGAGAGTCACTACATGGGGCCAAAAGCTAACTTGTATAGGAATTGTGCAAGGGGAGAAATACACAAGTGCATGGTGTCATTCTTCAATTGTAATTTAGGTATTTTAGTCTTCATCTATTAATCGTACTTCCTGTGGTGACCATATCTTAAACAAATGGCTGACTGAGAAAGGTCAAAGTTAAACCAAGCTGGTTCAATCTCATTTAACTCGGAGCATGACCCAATACTGGATTGGGACTATGTCTGGGTCTAAACGCACCCACTTAGTGCAATGTGGAGGGCAAATGTGTTCCTGTTATCACAATGTTAGCTCTATATTATCTTCACAGCTCTATCTCCTAGAGAGGCATCTCAATGACTTTGGGGGCTCACGCAATGTTAGACAACTTTGGCATCGATGTATTGTAACCTAAATTTTCTGCTCCTCGAATTCCTCCTTTTTATTATTATCTATAAACCGTGGTAAATGCCAACCAACAGCAACTGCACCGTTTCACATGTTAAAATGCACTGCAGAAATGGTTGGTTGCGCAATCGATTGGGCCTTTTTTTCTTCTTCTTATATTTTTTTACAGCAAGCTTGTTTGCAACAAAATGTCAAATACTGTATCCTATTGATTTTTTTCTAAATGGAATAATTTTTTTAGGGGGAGAGGAAGAATAAACAGGATCTTGAACTGTGTTTCTGTCAATGGTCAGATCTCATCCAAAGGTTTACATTTTATTGAATAATTAATTTATTGTACACCAGTAGCAACTGCATAAATACGTACGTATGCCTTGGAGTTTTTGAGCTTTGCTCTTTAATATGACATTTAAGTCAAATAATTCAAGAAAAGGGTGATTACTTCAGCCATGAAATACACTCCTGTTAGTGAATAGGGTTATTTTACATTGATGCCAAATATATTCATTAGAATAACACTGCTCCCAAATTCTTCTCATTACTTCGTTCTCTTGTTTTAATGACATTTTTTGCAATTTTCCTTGGCAGTAAACAATTCTTTAAAACTGTCAGGAAACATGGATTCAACTGAATTAGTTATCACATCTTTTAATCCTGAAATGACTGAACATCCGAAAATATCATCAAAATTTGTGAGGAACTTTCTGAGATGTCCACTAGCTAACAAACACACACACACGTTGAAGAAACCATCATCTTTATTGGCAGCACTCATAAGCAAAGAAAAACAATATCTCTGCCAAGAAGAATAGACAACAGTCTTCCTTTAAATCATTGTAAGTCCGCTCATTGGCATTTTATGAGATATTCAATTATGAGAACCGTTAGTATAAAAGGGCATCACTCTGTGCAACTAAGCTACCTGTAGTGCTGCAATTAAATGTACACTAGGACCACTGAAACCTACTAATACCCAAGATTACCCAAAGAATCTCAGTTCTTTCAGCAATAAGCACGTTCTACCACATGTGGAGATTTGCAGAGTTTTCCACTTCAAATGATAAGTGTAGCAAAATGTAGTGGTAGGAGCTACATGCTTCAAACTAATAGGTTATGTAAATACTCCACTGTTAAAACACACGACTGAAGTGTTTGCTGAAATTGGAGCATGTTTTTTTGGTGTTAACAGTAGTAATATCTAATGTGTGAACATATGCGCCAAGAATATGATCTCTGATGACTACTGAAACTTTGCAGATGACGTACTTGGGTTTACACACATTCTAAGACTGGATTCCCATACCTAGATCGATCTAACAGGATCGGTCCATTTCCAAGGGGTTTCTTGCAAAATTGCTTTCAGCTTAAGCAGCTTAGAGCGCATTCTCAATGATTTAAGCCAGGCTTTACAAAGATGGTGACCTAAAAATGGCGGACGTACATGAAAGAAAAACCGCCTAATCTTTTAATAGTCTCTCCGCCTCTCACACGCCTCCCCACACGTCGTCCCTGCGGGGTACAGTAATTAAATCTCGGTTCCGAACATTAATATTTCCGTGAATATCTCTGGTGATATTATCTCCGTAGATAGTCGATTCATTGCTGCTCTACGGGCCAAATTATTCCTTTTTCGTCTCTGTTTTCAAAGATAATAGAACAGAAGAGCTTTTTTCCTTCGATCGCCTTCAGCCGCCATGCTTTCTTCACCACGAGTTTAACTGATGAGCATGCGCACTTAATATTTCTCAGGTAGCTTCCGCATGGCGAACGGAGCCGAGATTTAATTACTGTACCCCGCAGGGACGACGTGGGGGGAGGCGGAGAGACTATTAAAAGATTAGGCGGTTTTTCTTTCATGTACGTCCTCCATTTTTAGGTCACCGGCTTTGTAAAGCCTGGCTTAATTCGTTGAGAATGCGCTCTTAGTTGTCTGACATGCCTACTAAAGCTGCTAGACGATAGTTAATTACCCCCTATCAGCTGCAGTGGGCATGACAGACATCTAAACCGCTTAAGTTGATTGCAATTCAGTGAGAAATCCCTAGGCGATAGATTGATCCAAAGTTAGTACGATACGGTCTGGGAATGGTCCCTAATAATACAGAATTTCTAACCTTTCAGCAAATTTTTTTGTTTGGATTCTTGTACTTAGAGTTATGGTTTTCAAATGAATTTTATCCAAAATGTACATGCAGTGTTGCTATAATTTTCCAAATATTTTGATTGTCTAGCTTTTCTTGAAAACTAATATTTAATGATGCTGTAAAAAATTTCTTCTAACAAGACACTTTTGTTTATTTTCTCTCATGATTTGATGGCTGCAAATTCACCCAAATTTCAAGTTATTAAGAGCAGTACTGAGACACATGGACATGTTAAAAGTATCCATGAGTGTGCGTACGTGTGTGCATGCATGCGTGTGTCAACTATCATACTCACCTTTATCACAAATAGCTTACAGCTGCCGCTATAATAATATCTGTTTTCAGCCACACAGAAGAAGATGGCGCCAAATACCCCTGCCAAGAAAAGCTGAAACACAAAAGAAATAAAATTATATGACATTTTTTTTCATCACAATTTTTGTTAATCACAAAAAAAAAAGATATTTGACAAACTGTCAGCAAGATTATTTCTGTGTTTTGGTTTTAGCATATTCCTTCCCACTTTCAAACAGCTTGTAGACTATAACACCACTTATCTTGGAAGCAACATCTGGAAACAGGTGAAAATGGAAACTGGAATTATAAACCTTATGACATTGCATCATTCTACAGACTTTGTATTATCTTCAAAATATTATTAAAAGAATATAAAACATACTAGTAAATATTTAGAAACCCCTTTTGCTGGGTCTACTTAGGTGTCGCCAAGGACTTAATATCGCAATTTTTTTTTTCATGATATAACTGAAATATCATGAATGAACCCGCTTTCAGATAAAAACATTCTACTAGTTGAATCAATCCAACTGAGCTATGGGAGATTCTCGCTGAAGTGCATTCATTGTAATCAGCTTACAGAGCCAAGCGCGCACAATAGTTAATTACCCCCTTGGTGGTCGAGGAGGCACATCAGACAATTAAGCTGATTACAATGACTGCACTTATGCAAGGATCCCTGTAGAGTTGGACCTGAATGCTTCCTGCTGTTGAGACACTTTCCTTGGGAGATGACAGTAAATATAGCTGATTGTATTCCATATATCACAGTATCACAAGTATTACAATATGTAAAATGTGCAGCAACAGCATCTTTATCATTGATTAAATGAACATCTATCACTTAGGAGAATTAAATCTGCATAATTATAGAATTCTGCACAACAAGTACAAGAAAACACTTTCCCTGGACATAATAACAATAACCCTATTCATCTGCGACACCGCAGTGGCCAGCTAAACATTTTAGAGTCGTCAATGTGACTCCCTTTTGACCCAGCATTTGTTAATTAAATTCCATGGAACAAATTGAAGTGACCTGCGTTTGCACTGCATAGGTAGAAACGCAATCAAAAACACAGGGATAATCCAAGTTCAGCCATTTTACTCACAGCATCTGCTGTCTGTCTGATATGGCACATCAAAAGAAACATATTACCAAGAAGTTCGTACATCTATTCGTGTTCAACACACAGGCTCTGAAAGTTCTAAGGATGTATAAATCTACTCTTTATGGTGTTAACAGCAGTAGAATAATACCTGAAAACAAAAGAAATAGAGTAGCGGCATGTTTACTGAGATTGCAGCTGATGGTCTTTTCAAATTTTAAGCTGGATCTACAAAAGTGGAGCCAGGCATAAATTCTAGATGTCAGATCATGTTCATCGTAATTTTAAACATAAAAGTGAATGCAATGTCTCCTTTGCGATGTAAATCTTAATGAATCAAAATTTTGAGGAAAATCTTCAATGTACTTAAGTTTGAAAAAAAAGCATAATAACACAAACACATTGGTGTAAATTAATGAACCATCACAATCACCAAGACAAAATTGATTCTATTAAATCAATTACAAATTTTAAGTTACATTTTGGTGGATCTTTTTTGATTTTTACGATAAAATCAGTCTGAAATAGTTGACTGCACAAGAAATACTTCAGTAAATTCAGATAACATGTTAGGGAGGTTGGGGGGGGGATGGGGTTGTTTTAGTACCTTTGGGACATGTATTCCTTTTCCAATTGTTTGAAATGATGCACTTACTAGTATGTTTAATTTGCATTTAAACTCAGACCTTAGAAGAAAATGCATGTTTAAAGATTTGTACTGGGTAAATTTGTACTTCTCAAATGGATTCTTCAATCACCGGCACCATCAGGAGACCATGGCCAATGACATGACCCACTGGTGATAAATAGCTTGATAAAAATGTCAGAATAATGGTGAAATATACCATTGGAACAAAACAAAAGCAAACCTAAGCTTTGAAAATTGATTCAATTGCAAGTTTAAATATCACATCGTCCTGGCAATTTGTTCCTCCTGGAACCGGAGTGTTCCCCAGAAATGCCAGGGTAGCCCTCCCGGACCTGTACCATCTGAGAACAATTCTGGGAAACAAGTTGATGTTTACATTCATTTTGACCTCTGTATGGACATGATGCAATTACAGTCGCAGAAAAAATGTCAGTGGCAGCATTGGGCCTTAATTTGCTCAGCCATTTTAGGAAAAATACTGTATTTCAAACTTACTTAAGGAAATAGTCATGCAACTTTGAATTTCACGCTTGGGATTTATGACATCCATCAATTAATGTCCAAAATACAGCTCTTGCAACTGTCACCTTTGTCAATCCCTGCAGAAGTAACACTGTGGCAGTAAATATTATTATTATTATTATTATTATTATTATTATTATTATTATTTATAATATCATTGTATTTGGTAGTGCAGAGAGCTGGTAAATGTGACACTGTATCAGAGCCCATAGCCAGGGGGTGGGGTTCGGGAGGTTTGCAAGAACCCCCTTTTTGCTGGGAAAAGGTCCACTCTGGGTAAAATTTTCTCTAGGTACAATAAAATTTCATGGTAAAAAGTCCACTTTTCCAGAAAAAAAGAACACCCCCTTTGATATCGCTGGCTACAATCTGGGTATCATTACAGTTCAAATTCTAGACAGAACTTAACAAACAATGCACCGGTTTTAACAAAATGCAAGAGAAAAAGCACCCCAGTGTAGGAGAATGCAATGAGTATAGACAGAAAGTACTTCTGATTTCCCTAGCTTCCTTGGAAATTGAGTTTACTAGACCAAATCTACTGTCAAAACAAGAGTTTCTAACCCCTTTTAATTGAGTACAAACCTTAATAGGATTCCTCCACCACATAAATGACACTTTGCTAAATATATCGATCTCGTTGTCAAAACCTGTTAAAATTAGGAATCTTGAAAGGCAGACTAGTTTAATTAATTGTGTGATTTCTGGATGAATAAAAATGACGGTAATGTTTAAGTTAAATCTATTTTCTCCTGGCTTGGGCACAAAAGTGGCAATTAACGGTTAGGTGCAGAGGGGAATATTTTGACAGCCTTCAAACAGACAGGTGGATAGCTTTTTGTTTCTTTTTTATTTTTTTTACTTTTTGCAATGAATTTTTGATTTGCAATACATTTTTTAATGACCATCTATATACAAAATATTTGACTCACTGTTCCCATCATTATTTGTATATGCTGTCTAGAATCAAGTTTCCTTTTTTTAATCTGGCCAAGTCAGTGCCTTGCATATTTATACTATCAACACTAGTAGTTACCGTATCTAGTCTTTATACCTATATAAATATACATATACTTATTCTGTACCTGTGCAGCAACCAAATATTAATACATTAATAAAATATTCAGTTTATTGAAATATTCAAAACAGACTGCGGTGTGATCTGTCCATGGATAGAACCCACCACTCATACCTTCAGGAGTACAGCCCCCCCCTCCCTGAGCCACCTATCCTCATTTACACCAAAAATAATTCAATAGACATCCTAATAGACATTTCACTCAAACATGGAAGCTTAGACTGAATACAAAAAGGCATGATCACAAAATCAATAACATTTGTTGGAGAGAGATAGAGGAGTTTATTCTATTGAAGTATCCTGATCTCGTAGGAATTGTCAACAGGCCCAGAGGTATTCGAAATGTGGCCAATTACTCGTTAAAATCTGAAGCCGTGTCTAATATCGTGTCCTGCCCCACATGCATATCTCAAAGCACCACGCAAGCTTTAATCATGCAACATTGCTTCGTATTTAAAGGCACATGTTGATACTTAAAATTAATTATTTTTTAAATGAGAAAAAAAGTGGAATATCATTCAGAATGTACATGTATTATTTTGTAATCCATGCTGGACGTGCATCAAAGGATGAATTTGCGGCTCGAGTGTTTTTTGCTGGTCTGCAAACCATACACACATTTTTTAGGGTGGGGGAGCGGGGGGGGGGGGTTAATAAAGCTCCCCCCTCCCTTGGAAACCCTGGATCTACTCCTGCACATCATAGCTGCATATTTACAACACATAAAAGTGTTCAGTTGCATTATCTCTCCAATTCTGAAAAATCAATTTTCTATGCATTCATGTCCTAGTAATTACCCTGCTTTATCTTTCACTGCATGCAAGGTTGTCAAAACATTTTACTTGATGTCATTTCTTGGCAACTTGATATATGACATTGAAGATGTCCAGTGGCCGTGAACTGTAAACAAATGATTAAATGTTGAATTCAAGTAAAACCTGACACACGTGATGTGCATGTGCATGTAGACATCAAACGAACACATCTGGTCACACTCAGTGATGTATAACAAGTCATATATATGTGTATTTGCGAGTGCCTCGTATCCCCACAATTGCAATGCAATATGGGATTTGATAAATGTCAGATTTTGGTGTCAAAGAAAGTTAAATTTGACCTGCTACCAAGAAAACGCCAAAATTGAAAAGTTAGCTCCAATAAAATGTCTTTCTCATCTCTCTCTCATTCTCTCTCTCTCTCTCTTGTGTGCCCTAGCTGTTCTTTTAGACTGTTGGCAGTAAAGGTCGTAAAGGGCTCTCCATGGTTCTCTCTCCTTGGCAAATTTAATCATCACTTTGGTGTTCGCTCTCATAGACTGACCGGCTGATGATTTTCAGAAAATGCACGGTGTTGCATATTCTACAGTTTTTCTCTCAGAGGACTGCAATGTTTCATCCAGAGAGCCAAAGATCGGCACTTTTCAAAACATTGACATTTATTAGTTTACTGTGATTCCCAGCACTCTGCAACTTGGAAAGATGTTTTGATAGGATGAGTTAAAAGGTTGTATTTTTCGATGCAAATGACTTCCAGGGTGAGGAAGATAAGGAGATAGACCACTCTATTGAAGGCAGTCTAACAATTTCATGGTGAAAATGTGATGAAATGTCCATCCATATAAACATGAGGCTTTAGTGGAGCAGGCAAGACAAGACAAACAATGCATCATAACATCTTCTCTGGCATAAATAACAAGTGAATTTTATTCTGCACTGCCCAGGGCACTGATACATTTTTGGCAATATATGCAATTGGAAATGTAAAACAATTTTGAATTCTTGTTACAGTTTGCTGTAACACAGCAGTGGAATGCAAGCGAGGGTGAGGGGGGGGGAGGGGAGGAGACAACTATTTGAGCGTTTTAGTTGATTGTGAAATGTTATAACAGGGTGATACCCTCACTCAAAATGATTTGATACACTTAGTATGATATTTCATTATGAAAATGAGCAATTCCACATTTCAAATCTATGGCAAACTGTCATCTTATTACCTCATCTATTTGTCTCTTACAGGCACAGACATTGTGGTCTCTTGCACAAACCCCTACATGTGCTTCATTATCACACACACACACACACACACACACACACACACACAAA
>NW_019775689.1:175916-203134 GCF_001039355.2 Lingula anatina | reverse complement strand
AATGATATGAGTTTATTTCCATTTTTGAAACTTTATTACACAATACACGATAACAAGTTTACCATCATTTTTACAAAATCAACTAACAATGTTGTAAAGATGCAGGAAATGTCAAACAAAAACTTTTACGTATCTTATTAGTTTAATAATGAGACTGTTAACATGCCTAAGAATTGAATCTGAGGAAATGTGAAAAATATGCTGAAAAGTGAAAAAACAGCATAACTTCTACAATAATGGCCCGATCATGCTGATTTTCGAACTTGACCTGCGTTTTATGAATATTCATCAGCTCTGTAAATATAAAGCCAAAAAGTAAAACTGCCCTCCACTTATCGTGTTTACAAGGAAAGTGCACGGCGCCGGCATCGGCATCGGCATCGGCATCGCCATCGCCATCGGCGACGACAGACGCAGGTGATGGCAATATGTACAGACACATCTGTGTCTGTACATAAAAAAAGGGACCACACTTAACTGATGTCCTTATATCCACCCTTCATTCTCCCATATATGACGTCAATGGCTGCATTCACAATAGCCAATCAAATGTGACGACACACTTGAAAGCTTGCTCTCTAATCTCCTCAACGACACTAAATAGATTCCCCTCGGGTATTACACATTAAGGATTCAATGATGCCCTCATATCAACCTTTAATACTACCATAAATGACGTCAGTGTCTATAAGCTGCTTCTCCTAATAACCTCTTGCCACCAATTTTCCTTTGTCGGTATTAAGTCATATATTTCCTATCCCCTAAGTAAAATATAAATATATCTATGACATGAGTTGCTTGATATCACAAGCCAAAATCCCTACATTGAGGTTTTTTTCAGCTATAGTCGTGAAAACCAAACTTTTCTCATTCCAATAGTAGTATATCAAAGCAGGCTGTATTTGACTGATAATTTCACTCCTTTGGCGTCAGCAGTGTTATAACCATCACTATCACATGGGCCTGTTCAAACAAGGACTGCTCTGGATCGGAAGTTGGGACAGCTGGTGTCTGGCTCATTCACAGACCAGATTGAAACTAAACATAAGTATTTAAACATGGAACTGTATTGCTGAATCCAAAATGAGGGCATTGTGAAATATGATCATTTTCCATGGTGTAAGTTTATCTGGTTTTCGGTCTGAAGTGTGCCTTGTTTACACAGGCCTTCAACTTATAAGGTCAGGAATTGAAGCAGACCTAATGAAGCTCTAGTAATTCATCAATCTGAAATTTAATCCCACTAAAAGCTCCAACAGAGACTAGAATAAAACAATGTCATCATATGCCATGCATGCACTGTAACAATTGGATTATGAATAAGATCTCTTCTTCCAGTTGTCTATATATATCTCCGTCTTTTATCTCCATTTTACTATTTGTTCTTCTTATTGATGATCATGCCACGTTAATTAGCTTGAATAAGTTATTTTTGCGCTATAACATGCATTACTTTTCATTACTGTCAACAAAAATTTACAAGATATCAATATATGCATGACTAAATATTTGCAGAATGTATGTGTATGTGTATGTGTGTGTTCATGGCCTTATGCACATACACATGCACCTGCACATTATGTTGCATGTTATCATACGCACCTGAATGCACGACGTATTCAGCACAAATTTTTTTAGTGATCATTCCCCAAAACAGCTGATAAACCAATCACTTAATGACATAAAAAAATAGAATCATGGCAAAAACATCTGGTCCATCAGATGTGAACCACATTCACAGAGGTTTACACAATAAAACCATTTTCAGATGACCGTCTTAATATATATATGTCAGAAATTTAACCGACAACAACAGAATAGGGCATCTCAATTGCCGCATTCAGAACAGTGAACTAACTCATCAGTGTGTCAAATATGGCAACCAACTAAAAAGCTTGCCGTCTTATCCTCTGATAGACACTTAATAGACTCCCCGTGGGGGAATATTCAAGTGAGTCGGCCATGTTTGATCTGTTGACTTGTTAGTCCAATGTTCTGAATGTGGCCAATATTTCAGGTTCCATCACCCCGAGTTTCAGATGTCAGTGAAAAGCCACCTCTCTACCATTGGTGTGTTCCTACCACTACTAAAAACTACAGAGACATAAAATGGCCGCTTTCAAAACAGCGGACTAAGTAGTCCACAGGTCAAATATGGCCGACCCACTTGAATACTTCTCCACAGAGAATCTATTAGCGGATTAGACAGCAAGCTTTTTAGTCGGTCGTCATATTTGACCCGCGGACTTGCTAGTCCACTGTTCTGAATACCACCAATAAGGACTCCATCTTTTCAATAGAGATATATTATCAATCTTTAAGATACATAATTTTGCAATCATTAATTAATATATAAAATATATTTCTGTGAAGCATCAGTGGTGCTTTAATTTACTGTATAGAAAAGAACTATAGGGACAGCCAGCTTTTCAGTTTTGTCCAAATCACTCAATAAGAATGTTCCAATTTTAAAAATTTATGACCTGAAAAATATATTCCCAATTTTCCCCATTGAAAATACAGAGTCATTACAATAACTGTGTTTATAGGGGAGAAGTTTACAAGAACCTGTGAGGCGCAGGGCAGCGCGAGTCTAAGCCTATGCCTGAATACAATTTCTGAGTGCAGGCAATCTTCAAACCGATTATGCTGCGCTTACTTCCATAACAGTACATTTGGGGTTCTTTAAATGGCTTTACTTAGAGATCTTTAATATCAATACTGTTTTGATAGCTAACCCAGAAAGCAAACATCAGATTCATTGACATTCATGGCTGCCATAAAAATCTAAAAATATCTACATTACGCCACTGAAATGGGTTCTGTCGACCTAGGCCATGCTGCATCCGCCATCAATTTCCAATAGGAAAAAAATACGTGACATCTATCTCTTTACTTCCTCGGAAAAAAAATTATACCTATAATGGTCAAAGCTAAATTGGGCCTTGTCAACATATCTCCTGTTTATCAGAACTGCTGGCAAAATCTGAGGCATTTTTCAATAGCCATTGGCAGCCGGACCCAGAAACAAGGCTAGAATTACATGATTTATTTCTCATTTTTACAAGTGATGGATTGATATTATTACCAGGTTGACAGGACAGTGCCATTAATTACTATTCATCATTCTTCTCAAGAAAGATTTTGTCAGATATGTTCTACGTTGCACTTTTTTGGAGTAATTTTACCATGATAGGTTTCAGCTATATGTTATCTATTTAGCATCTCCAGCAGGAACAATAAGTATAAGGCACCCAAATACAGTCCTACAAGCAGGGGTTTCCTTGGGGGGGGATCAACAAATTGCTCTTTTAAAAGGGTAAAGGAACCTTCTGCATCAAATTTAAGCCAAGTTTTGTCCTAGATTGGTGAAATGATCAGACAACCTTTCTCAGAAATTCTTTCTCTCTCTCTCTCTCCCTTTGAAATTGCATGTTGCAGATCAAATAAAATTCTCTGAACTGTTTGATTGTTCATGGTTCCAAGGATTTCATATTTACTAGCGTTTCACCAAAATAATCAGATACTTTGGAACGAGTTATTAATGAAACTGCTGCTGCCTTTCACTCTTTTCACAAGAACATCATCAGGCCAATGGCAACTGGGCATAGGTGGACCAAGCTGTGAAAGATTCTCACAGGGGTCAGGGGGGGGGGGGATAATGATTGGTCACAGGGATACCAGCTGCTCCACCCCACCCCACTCCCATCTAGAACCAGGTTATTCCGCCAATAACTCTTCCAAGTGAGAATCAGAAAAATGGTGAATAAGAAAAAGAAAATTCTCTAAACCAAATGGCTGTGCTACACAACTTAATTCTTGGCATAAATCCAAGTCATGGAAGACGGTAATATTGAATAAGTCACATGTGAACCAAAATGATAAAACAAAAGCTATTTTTTAATCACACAAATCATTATGAAACATCCCCAGGAGCTTTGATCACCCGAGTACAGTCACATTCATCATCTCAAACTTAATTGTCTTTCATTTCTTTTGCGTCATTAAACAGAGTCCCATTGATTTAAATTTCAGTAGAATTGAGCATGTCATGTTGGTAACTTAATCAAGCAACTCGAAAAGGGTGATAAAGACATTATTTTGCAATCGCTGCAATCAGCAGGGATTTTCTTTCAAGTAATTCTGAAAAGACAACGGTATCCAATTTGGTTAAATATTTCAATGCTTATCCTTTTTTTCATAAAACAGAAGCATTTGATATTTGATTAGCTAATTAAGTGAAATTGCTTGTGAAAATCAACAAAATCTAGGCAGTCAATGTAATTAGTAGTTATGCCATCTCAATAAAAAAATCACACATCATTTTTTCATAAATAACAGGTTGAAAATAAATCAATTCTTCTAGCTATGTAAGGAAAAAAATATAGCTAATAGTATGTAAAATTGCTCTTAATAAGGCTTACAAAATAGAGAGAGAATTTCATCACACCATAAAACAAGTCACTCAACCAACCTACCAAAACTAGCCGCTGTTCAAAATATATGCAAGAGGGTGATATGACATTGAAACATCATTCAACCCCCCCCCCCACCCTGCCCCATCCCACCCCACCCCGCGACCCATGGGAAAATCTTTTCTGAGCTAGAATAAATTGTAGTGAGCCAACTCATCTAATTAAGCTGGGGTTACCCTAGCATATTCTTTCACTAAGCCAAATCACTACTTTTTCATCACTTTTTCCTCCATATACTTCGAATTTGAATTATTTAAAAACAAATCAAATCATGCCTATTTTGTTTAGCAAACTTAAGTCAGTTTTAGTGTTTGGTTAAATTGGCCAGTGTTAGCACTACCCCAGTTAACACTATAGTTATTATGGTAGTAATTAATAACCAATTAATGGAAATATGCCAGCTATTCATGTCAGGATATTGTCTAACACAATGACAAAAATGTGCTCAACAGTCCACAGATATTTCAACAGTCTGAGATCCTGCCAAGTTTTTTTTTTTTACAAAAATATGGTCTATTTTCTCTCTTCACTTACTCCTATCATCTATATGTGACACAGTGTTAGACAAGATTTATAAACAATTTCATTTCAACAGATAACATCTATTTCAATCACACAGATTACAAAGACACTGAAATATTGGGCATTGTGATATGACATATACAGGCACTACAGTTCAAAATCAAGGCAAAGCAACCATTTGCTTCTAGAACCTGCAATGACTTTCCATATGTACTGAACTGAGGCTGAAACCAGGCTGTGCAAAAATGTTTTATTCTATTAACCCTTTTGAGACATCAGGGTGTACTTAAAATCCAATTGGTCTAAGCGGAGATTGTGGTCAGTAAGGGAACAAATCTACAATTTTTTTTTACTGGCATTTAACTAATGAGGTCGGTGTTAGTGTCTCAGGTTCCATTCACAATTATAGGGGACTAGCTAGTCCAAGGGTCAAATATGGTGATCTACTACAAAGCTTGCCATCTAATCTGAAAAAAAAAATAAATAAATAAAACCATGGGAAACATTTCCTTAAGTACACAAATTATAGACAATTACTGTTATAGCCCGCTCACACTACAATCTGAAATATCCGAATTTTTGCAATGCAAATTACGGGCAAAAAATCCGATTCGGTTGTCTGGCCACACACAGCAAAGGGAAACCGAATCGCAAACTGAAAATCCAGGTGGAGGTTCCGGTTTGAAATATCGCGCATGCACAGAATCCATGAAAACAAAAATATGGCGCCAATCATTGCTCTACTCGCACTCTGTTTTTTTTCTCGCGTGTTTGTTTTTGGAACCTCAAATTTATGCCAAAGGTAGTCAAAGGAAGATTCAAGTAAGAAGAGGAAGAATTTGACGGAGAGAAGAAGGAGACTAGCCGGGTTTCGTAGGAGAGCTAGGGTACGTTCGATGCATACAGTACATGTACAAGTAATCACAGCAGACGACTGATTTTTTAAAATACTACAAGGTCGTAGTTATTAGGCTTTATGTTATGCATTGCTACATCGTAAGACCGCTGATTTTGCGGGTTCTTTTTGACACTATTTACATGTGACATCAAAGTCAAATTGCTGCAACTTCATCTGTTATTTCAAATTATTTAATACTAAATAGAATACCAGTACAACACCATAAAGTTGGGAGTTGTTAGTGTACAATATCGCATTTAATTTCTTTCTGTGGTGAGTATTACTATTATGATTATTATAAGCATATTTACATTCACATGTAGCAGGATGTATTTTGACAACCATGAGCTTTATTTCTCCAGAACAAAAGCATACAGTGGTGGTTCCCCATGACACATCTTGCAAACAACATTTTTCATAGAAAAAAGAAACTACAGATCATTTCTCATGAAAATTACATAAAAGAGTCATTGTTATGACATTACATAATGTACAGTTCTGTTTAAGTAAGATTTTATTGACAGGCTACAGATTACCACAGAACATAATTGTATTTGGCTTGTATGAATAAACCTGCCTGTCTACAAGTTAGAAACAACAAGTTGGAAAGAGTGCAAGTGGTCTTAAATTAGACCCCAACAACACTTGTGCCATGGAAGACACATATAATCACAAATAAATGCCGAAAAAAATTTTCCCATTTAACATTGCTTCTATAGGTTTTCACTGCTGGTGTTTGTAAGTCTTCCAATGCTAGAATTCTGCACTTGTTTCTGATGTTCAAAACAAAATATGTGGGCATGCAGGAATAACATAAAACAAGCAGTTATTTACATTGTTGTACAGCAATTTCTAAGAACTGCATCCCAATAAAGTTCAGTTGCACACTATAATTACTCGCATATTTTAAATATCAATTCTTCCAACATATAATTTCTTTTGTAAAATTATTTTCAGTAAGAGGCAAACATGCAATGATTACCTTCTGAGAAGTTTCCAATTTGTTTTTTTCATGTATCACAACCAAAATGTTGTTTTAAGAAATACCATCGATCAATGATGTCTGGATTTGTTGCATAATTACCCAACGTTAACAACTACAGCTAATCTCCAAACACAGTTGCATTTGGCTGGTGCTCAAGCCGCCATGTCTAATATAACCAATTTGAAACTCGTCTGCCGACCGTCTGGACACCTGCCCTGAACACGGGAGCCAATCAAACAATTACATACATGACCACATGGTGAATTCACAAGGTCCAAACATTCCAGGCTTGCCAGGGAACCTTGGCGCTTTCTTGTCATAAACTGGAACCCATCCCATACAAGACTATTTATCTTTTTTATTAAAATGGACTATATTTTTTGGTCTAAAAGGTATATGTGAATAGTTTGTCTTAAGTAAGTTTACTTCAATAAGAATGAAAATTAAAAGTTCTGATGCTGTAATTAAGAATTAATGGAAGTGAATTAGGTCGTGTTCAGAGTAATCTCAATCCAGTCTACACGTAAGACTATCTAATGTCATCAGACCATGGATCCCATTCCATCAAATCCTTGTCTGAACTGACTGATCATCTCTGAAATGGCCATATAAATGGATACTAATCTTTAGTGCTTGCATTTACCTACACATACTAACACATTCTCCATTCCATCTGTGCGCAAACATAAACATATGCTCTATCTCTAATATGCAGAAATAAAAAAAAAACGCATGACCAGTGCTGACACATATATATACTGCGCCTCATATGCTTTATCAATATGCATATTTGTAAACATACTTTGTAATGAGACAAGATAAATAGGATGTATACAATGATGTTAAGTATACAAAGAAAAACCAAGAAGGAACACACACACACATCAGGGCCGCCTTCTGGGGCTTCCAGGACATGGTCAAAATTTTAAAGTTTACATTGAGGAGCAAAATTTTTTTTCTGTCCGGAAATGATGAAAAATGGAGGATGGATTAAAAATGATAATTTGGAAGACTCAGAAATATCTCTGGTTCGGCTCCTACACATAAATATGTACACACACACACACAAATACACACACACACATGCATGCACGCGCATGTGCACGCACACATAAATACATCAGAAACATATGTTCATATAACGGCAGCAACTGCCACCAAGGCAATGAACGCATCACTACGCTACACCTGCTCTTGTAACCCTCTACGGGTGCTAGATCCTCCATCATCTGACAGACAGACGCTAAAAATAAACACATGAAAGAGATAGAATCTTCCCAGCTTAAAGGCTACTTAAACTTTAGCTGACAGGTGAGGAAAGTTCAGACCTATTGAAGAAGATGGAAGTATGAAGTTCAGTTTCATTTCTCACGCTACATTTTTATTTTGTCTAATTTTATTGTCTGGTTTGAGTAAATACTGACTTTCAAATTTTCAACCAGTTTGAAGATTTCCAAGTTGTTTTTACATGTTTTTAGTGTTTTAGTACAAGATGTTGTGTATCATGGATTAAGGAAATAGATGAATGTTACAGAAAATGCAGTGACATGGCATGAGAAATTATTACTAACTCACAAAATAAATTGAACAAATGAACCCTAGCACATGTTCACGTAGAAAAGAACCACCAGCAAACAAATGTGTGTTCAAACTCAGCTGAAAAATCCCAAATTTATACATGTTATAAACAGTAATTTATTTAGTGCACTGCCATCTAAGTCATTTGGGAAAGAATATCTAAGTGGTACATAAAGACAAGCCATTACAGTTTAAAACTCTAGAGAACAGGATTTCTTCTAACAACACAATAATTTCATAGAAATGCTCGTATGAACATATTTATTATCTTTAACATGCTCACCATGTGCTGCATGCTGATTATTAAACACAAAGGAAGATTTACTGATGCTCATTTGGGACACTTTGAAATATTGAGCATGATTAATTATAAGTCTGTTAAATAAAAAAAGGTGATTTTTCTTCAGATAATTTCATTATTCATTCATAACAGAGAGATACATTAAGGTAAGTTGATATACAATGATGGTCACACTAATGGCTTTGCAAAAGGTGTTTACAGAAACAATGCAATGATAATAAATTACAAGAAAAGGGCTCCAGATAAAACACTGACTATTGGAAAATTGGTGAAATTTTAATTATTAACAGAGGGCATCAGAAAGCTGAGTTAATTGTTAATCCAGCATTGATGCCTTCAATTTTCATTCTTAGCTGGAGGTCATTGCTAACACACACGCAGACAGTGACACACACACACACACACACACACACACACACACACACACATATACACTCTTATGCACACACATGCACACGCTATCATGGTATGTCCAACTTACTGATTTGAAACAATATCTAAATATAAAATACAAATAAATGACCAACGAACGCAGCCGAGAATTAATAACAGCTTTGGAAGTAACTGGCTCGCACTGCCAGTAATTACGCCATGGGGTATTCAGGACACAGACCGTGATCACAAGATACCGCCAATAGATTTTTAGAAAATAGATTTTTCATGTGCAAGAACCCTTAATTTGTCACAAAATTATTTGGTCTGAATTTAAACAGAAAATGGACTTCAAAACAATGATAGCCATTATCAACAGTTTATATGGCATATTCAATTAATTGGTCAGAAATTATTCAATCAAACTGGAAATAGATATAATAGCTCTATGCTTATTGCCTTATTACAGCCGCACTCAGACCAGGGTAATTCTAGACCGAAACTCTAAGGCTGAAATGTGTCATCAGACGCCGAATACAAGGGTCCTGTTTCAGAAAGCCATCTTTGTCCATCATTTCACTGTTATTGGTTTTAGCCAATTCAACTGAACTGCAGAGATGAATATTTAGAAATGAAATATGCAGACAGTTGTCTTTTGCTGATGAGGACCCCTTAACTTGAACAACAGATAACCAAATGATACTTTTTTGTTAGAAATTTTAGTTCTCCAGTGACAAAATCTAAGATAACTTAACATATGAAATATTTCTTTAAAAACCTTGGTCTGAATGCTGCTAGGAGACAATAACCAAAAGAACAATGAAGACTTTGAACTTACTGGAATGCCTGCCCAATATGGCGTCTCTCTCGTATGAAGAGAAGGTATTGCTACTCCCATGAAAGCGCCGAGCCCAATAATCGTAGAACCCAGGCACAATTGCATTGTTGTTAATAGAATATGAATCCTACAGCAGTGCATTTCGCATGATTCTCGCGTAACGTGCTGAAAATGTCTCTGAACTTGTTGGCCCATAGACATGCGGCGGCCATGATGGTTGCTGTGGTGATGGTGGTTACCATGGTGGTGATGGGACCTCTGGTTTCGTGGATGGTGCCTGCAAGTAGGATCATGGGTACTAATATTATTTTCTGTATCGGCATGGACTGTATGCCCATTCAACATGGGTTTGAGTTCCATAAGATAACTGGGCTGTGCCTGGCCACATTTTTTCTTCTTTTTCGGTTGCACTATGCTCAGGGTGGCCACTGCTGGGGCAGAATGGGCCCTGGGACGACCCGCGTTATCTAACATTGTTTTATGGCCGTCCATGTTGATGATCGTGTCCTTCAGCTTGTAACGCTCATGTCCTAGTGCCATGGTGATGCTATGTGCTCCTCTGACGTCTGCTCTAACTTAGCCAATTTTTGACAGCTACATGGAGACTGCTCCTCAACTGAAAAACAGAATGTTTAGAAAACATTACTTATAATTGAAAAGTTCTATATTTTGGTAAATGAGAGGTATAGAAATAAACCCTAGCCTTATTCATACTGACATGCAAGCATGACTGCACATGCAGACATTTTCCTATATAAGCAGAGGTATATATACATGTAAAACAACATGCACATGCATACTGAATCCACTGTAAAACATGCATGCACACACACTCATGCAAGTAGCTCCAGTGCTCTCCACAATTCAGTAAGCCTTTCCTGTATTAATCCCCCCCCCCCCACCAGATGTAAATTTTCAAGAAAAAACTAATTACTGTTCACACACACCTGTTCATCTTACCCTGTAGAAGAGTTGGTGAAACTGCTGTAAAGACAAGGTTGTCTCACTTTTAAACAGACAGGCATCAGTCACAAGAAAATAAACACATATGGAATTTGACAATTTCTCAGAATTCATACAGGGAATCACTAAAAAAATCAATAGGAAAACGGAGCATGAATGCCCTTGACTATCTGATATGCACACAAGGAATCAACTTAGCATTATCTATTATTTCTATTCTTTTATTTCCTATAACTGAGCCCCTGGTATTCTTGTTGGCCCTTTTCAGGACCACTCATCCCTTGAGCTAATCAAGAAAGTTAACAAACTGGGACTAATGTCACTTGCTGTTTACATGGTCTATTATTGTAGCAGCTTGTCTTTTTTAAGTGAAAACTCCATTACTGATCAGTTCCAACATATCTGAGCAAGTGCCTGATGTATTTTCTCCACAGAGCTAAATTTTGGCTGTTTTGCTACTTATCTGCTATTCAGCAATTCCAAGCAAGATACCACACATCTAAAAATAATTTTGAAGGAAAAAAAAAATATGATATATATAATATATATATATAATAAAAGCTCGTTGATAAACATTACAGATAAAAACACAATCAATGCTCTTCAACACCATAAAACTTTAAAAACATCAAAAATGCATCACGTACACTATCTACATCATCATCCGTCATAACCTGTCTCAGAATTCTGGAAACAATCTACATAATACAAAGATGGTCTTCAATGTAATCTCTGACCTTTCTAACCAGTCCCAAATGGAAAGAGAGAGAGGAGTGGGCATTTCAAGCAGGGATCAGATCTTGTCCCAAAGGATATTGTCGAGAAAACAGAGACCTGGTTAGGATACATACACTGATTCAGACTAATTCTCGTGGGTTCAAACTTACTCCGTGTTCACTGGTGATACCTTCATACATGCACACTTTACATATGTGTACTGTATTCACAAACACGTTTGTTCACATGTTCACAAGCACACGTTCATGCACACATTCACACACACAGCTTCACATTTAAATCTCATATCCATGTGTTTGCCAACTTACATACTCTCCATGCACGTGTTCACATACCCATGTATTTGCACATACGTTCACATGCACATTACTAATACGCATGCATCCTTACACATACTTCCATACTCTTGACACAAGTTTACACAGACGCACACTGTCGTTTTAGATCAAGGAGTTGACACTGTTTCACATGTAACACATAAACTTCACATTCTACTTTGGGTCCTCTATTATCAGTAACAGCAGCTGGGCTGTACGTGCAGAATTCTTGAAAACAATGTCAGTCAAATTCACTTGAAATTAAGTTGAACAAAATGCATACATATGTGCAGTGAGAGAGAGAGAGAGAGAGAAAGGGATGGAAAGAGACCCTGGATAAAGTCAAGCATCTTTTCACTTATTGACGGGTTTTTTTTATTATTAATAGCCATAATCAAACCAACACAAAGAGACTTCCTCAACCAATGTAAAGACAGTAATAAATTAATAAAAAATATTAATAAAAACCACAACTTTTGGTGAATTGCGTTTCAAATTAAACGATAGACAATCAATAGACATACTCTTTAATCTAGAATTTATTACATTTTCAAAAGCTTAGCTTTCAAAACCTATTATCACTTTCATCTCAATTCTCTTCATTACTTTTTCTACATAAATCAATACTAGAAGAGAATGGCCTGTCATTTCTCTCATCACTGAGCCCGCGTGAAGGTTTTTTTTCTTCAGTGTGACAACATCCAGTTACTTTGGCTAAAAGTATAACTGTACTCTTATTCATTTTTGCAACTTAATACCTATTTGATAAGACTAACAAAATTAGCTGTTGGCATAAAACAATGTTTATGCAGTGCCGGGAAGAAAAATTTCAAAGCCATCAAAAGAGGAAAACATCTTAGAATCTTCACCCCCTCCCCGCCACACACACACACACACACACGCACATGCATACACATACACACAGATACACACACACACACACACATGCACACACATACACACACATGCACACACACATGCATACACATACATACAGATACACACACACGCATAGATGCACACACGCATACAGAGCACATATACAGATACAAACAAACACACACACACACACACACACACATACACCACACACAGTTAGAGCAAATCAAAGAGGAGCGCAACTCCTGTCCCATATTCTGTGTTCAAGTGTCTTCTATTCGACCACATGTGTTACCAAGGAAACAGATGACCTTTCTCACCTTAATGTCACACTAAGTTTGAAACTGAAAAAAAAAAGTTGATAAAATTCCCACGAAGCATAAAAAATGAGCAGATCTATCCACTATGGTTTCATTTCTTATTAAATGTTTATGCTATAAAGGTAGATACCACATTCTGTTAGACAAAGTATGCAACGCTGGTGGTAAAAGCTCAGATCCCAGAATGTCTCTACTGGGAGTGCACAGATGCCAGTGAAAACATGTACAAAAGTATAAAAGTTACTAAATAGATATATACACACCTGTGCCACCTAATATCCATTTTTAAGACTGAATGTTGTTTTTAGAAATCAATATGCTCTCATCTTGAAACCTTGGTCATTCTGCCACCAAAATTGGAAATTCCAGAAAAAGTTCACAATTATACAATACCTGCCAACAGCATACATGCAGTGCTCCCAGATGGACCCTGTGAGGCCGGTTGGACGATGATGTAGTTTTTGTGGAAATAAAAACTTCATTGGTCACAGAACAAAAAGTACACAGTATGTGAAAAGCCAGATAAATATCTGTAAATATCCTGTGAAAACATCCCTCTCTGGTCGGGGTAGATGGTTTCTACTAGTTACAAACCAGAAAATTCTTCTGGCATCTGTTCTTGTAAAACCTCAAGAATAATGAAACCTACTTGGCAAAATAGTCTGCCTCACTATCATCACACATAAAAAAAATCAACAAGAGTGCTTGCCACCAATTTTACATACACAAATAAACCAGTATTGCTTATTGCACGATGTATATACTGAGAGCAAAGGGCATATTTTCTTTACACCGTTCAAAGTAAATGTCACCACAACTGTGTCCACAATACGAAAAACTGACTTGAATCACAGAGCATGGAAAATATTTAAAAGCAGTTTTCCAGAATCATAAAATAAAGATAGGGACTTCTCTGCCCAGTAACTGAGCAAGAGTAAAATATTTACTATGAACGTAACCCAGTATTTTTACAATGTATCATAAGCCAGTACCCAAACTATATCAAGTGCAGCAGTATTCTTATGCATACCACACAAGAGATTCATAGTTATTAAGGATACGTTTTTCCAGGAAGAATGCAGAACCATAACAGTACATCAACTTATGGTTAATTAATATACAGAGTTGGAAACCATGTAATTTACCACACTGCCATTAAAACCAAAGAAGCACCTCTAATGATGATTGGTTGTAGTTGTAGAGTTCCTAGAATTTCTGGCCATTCCTAGAAACACTTCAGAAAGAATTATTTTATCATGCATCCAAAGACATTGCCTTCTTTTATGATTCTAAAACAAGGATAATTCAATTCTAAATAGTGAATTGCATGAAAACAAGTTCAAATATTCCGCTGTATTTTTGAATTTGTCTAGAAGTGATACTTCTATAGATGATAAAATTTGCACAATAGCTGATGTTTTAAATATCAGAATTATTACAACATGCAGTTCAGGACAATGGGATCATTAGTGGTATTCCATTATGGATAACGAGATCGTCTGCTCACAGTAATTTTACGTTATTGGTCACATTTGTATACTTTGACCTCACTAAGGACAATGGCACATTAGGCTGTCTAGCTGACTTATATTCTGTAAAAGAGATGGCTCACTTCATATTTTCTATATTTTTTTTCATTTTCACAGAACTGTTGAACAACTTGAGGAAAGTCAAATAAGATTGCCATGTAGTGTGAGGGCTGACAAGTAAAATGTTGCACAACTGATGATTTAAGACGCAACCTGATTGGCCAAAAAGAGGAACAGTTACCAAACTGATGATTTAAGATGCAATCTGATTGGCCAAAAAGAGTAACAGTTACCAAATTGATGACTTAAGACACTATCTATTGGCCAAAAAGAGGAACAGTTGATGAGTGGCCTGAAGTGATAGATTTTTTAAACAAATTATTATTTAAAAAAATTGCATACATCTTTGTTAAGTGTTTCTAGTTAGATCTATCATATTTTTAAACAGGCATAAAACAAAAACATAAAGCCCCAAATCACACAAGGGGTCTCACTTAATATACCCCATGACTATGCAAAATCAACCACAAAAAACTGCAGATGACTCTAGGTGTCCACAATCAACATACACAGGATAAAGGATGTAAAGGTCAAACGTGTAGAAAATGAAAACAATATATTCTTTTCATATTACGCAACTGTGTTGGTTTTTGATATAAGTAAGTTTGATAAAACTGACAAAGATATGCCAGAGAGAGAAAGAGAGAGAGAGTCTATTTTATAAGAGTTACATCATCAAATTAATAAGTAAACCAGTTCATAGAAATACCATCTGCCTTGTCCTGACATAAATCTGAGCTCATGTTAGTATGTGTTGTCACTTTGCCAAAGGCTGAAAATAATGTTTCCTCTAAAAAAAAAAATGAAAAACAGACTAAGCAGACTTCCTACACACTTGCTTCAACTCATTGGCTGCTCCGGTGTACAGACTCCTGTGGTTTACCCATCTAGCCGCATTTCAAACTACATGTCTTAAATTCAAAGTTGATTTTAAACCCTGGCTGAAATCAGGGCTGACATTATGCTATAAAACAAGGTGCAATAAGTACTTATAAAATTTAGAAAATCAACTTGAAGAATTTTTAAAGTTAAAAATTATATATAATGCTACATTTAAACAATGCAACTGAAAAAAGACAAATACAGAAGACAGCCAATCTAATCATTCTGCTGACCTGCTTAATTTAATTGTGATAACCTCACCAAAGACAGCCAATCTAGTCACTCTGCTGTCCCACTCACTGTTATTTCCTCTCCCCATAGACTGCTAACATGTGGGTCTTTCCAGATATAAAATACAAAGTAAGGACTTGATGGAGGTCTCCTAACATAAGCTTACTCGGGCAGATTTAGGCCATCTTCTGGGTCTTCTGGAAGATGGTCAGAATTTTTCAAGTTTAAATTGACAGCCATCTAATTTTTCTGTCGGAAGATGGTCAGGTCAAAAATTAAGGATGGATCAAAAAAGACAATTGGAAAGACTGTCAGAAAATGTCTCTGGATCCGCCCCTGTGACTGACAAGGAGTTCACAGGAATCTTGAAGATAAAGCTGTCAGGGCACATACTTTAATAGAGCGGTCTTGACAAACAAAGCAAAAAGCAAAAAAAAAAAATCAAAACAACCAAAGTTTGTCTTTATCTTATAATCTTTTTCATTTTCAATTTATGGTTTTCCTCACCAGTTCCTAATGCCCTTGATATCCAAAGTCAAGTTTATCTGAACTATCTGAAGTCCATCAGTCCATTATCAATGCATCCTTACTGTTTCTTCACAGAAAACTTATTCATCATACCAACAGAACCATCTGTGAATTTCCAATTTCCTTGAGAATGCCAACGTCAATACTCAAAGTCCTACAGGTAAACACAGTCATTGGATCCAACTTGGTACAGATTCCTATTTTGTTGAGAGCATTGTATTTAAATAACCTTTCCTGGCTTGTTGGTGCTCTTTTCATCTATTTTCATATCATATCTATATCAGAGATGGCAAAGAGTTTTATGTTACGGTTTTCCATGGTGTCTTCAGCTGATATATATCTAGATCTAAATGTGAAAATTTTGACTCAGGAAAAGACTATTGTACACACATCCTGGGTTTATCTACAACCTGAATAAATTCTGACTTCTCTTGTCAACATCCTTTCTCTGTCTTTTTCAATTTCCTTTAAAATGGTTACCACTTTATTCACCAAAGATACTTCCTGAGAATGGTAATTGCTCTTTACTACCATATTTAATATATTCCTGATGCCTCTGTCCTTTTGTCTGCTGGGCAAAGGCATTTCTCATTTTATGGACAACTTTTTGATAGATTACCTAATCAAAATATGCTAACTACTTAATTTTCATAAAATGATTCTTTAGAAACTGAATTTCTTACGAAACATATCAAAGTAATTACTTTTCAGTAAAATACAATTATAGTACTTTCAATCAACACTGAAAATTTAATGAAACATTTCTTTCCTTTTCTCTCCAATTTTATAAATATCCATCAGGCAAATAAGACATTCCAGCTATCCTTGATCTTTCATCTTCTTATTGTCACATGATATTACATCAATAACAGCCGGCGTCATATGTCACTACACAGTGGGAAAATACCAAGTATATTTACCTGAAATGTCTCCTGCTCTTTACTTCTAAAATACCAGGTTTAGCCTAACAACACCAGTAACCCTTTTGAACTCCAATAAAAATATTTACAGACAACTCTGTTGGAAGTGAGCATCTCCGTGATTGACAGCAAGCCAGGTAAATAGCAGTGGTGCCTTGATCTCGTCAGTTTACAGAATTATTATCATTGACATCATCATCATCATTATAACATTACCATTATTATAACAAGCAGCTATCATATAACCAGGTCCATTTACAGTCCTTTTCTGAGGGCTTAACTAAGTATGTTAAGTCTGTAAGCATAAAGATTTTAAACAAAGCAAACTAGAGGATCAGAGAGGCGATACCGCCTCCCGATATAGTACCACCAGATGGAGCAAGCGCATTCATATGGACCCCCCCACAAAAAAAAACAAGGCAGCAAAGCTGTCAAATGTACAGACAAAAAGCAGGACATAACAAAATAGGCTACTGTCAATTCTGATGCAAAAGTACATTATGTTAAACTGCAAATTCAACATCAAATTTTAATTATGCTCAACAGGTAATACCAATGTAAGTAAAATATGAAACGATAACTTGTATCCGGCGCCAGTACGCGGAGCTGGCGGAGCCAACGGAGCCGGACAAAACAGGTCGGGACTAAAACCATGAGTACCGCCAGCGTACACGCTGGCGGTACTAATTAAATTACAGACCACAGGAATTAGTTTGGATTTCTATGGTACTGAGTTAGGCTATAGACAACATTGGGAATAGTCTGGCTTTCTATGGTACTAAGTTAGGCTACAAACAACAAGGGATTAGTTTGGCTTTCAATGGAACTAAGTTAAGGTGTCACAAGTCAACTGGAAATATGACCAAATTCCATACTGTGATCAAACCACTGGAAACCATTTCCATCTCAAATCTGATTGATTTGATTTATAGAAAAGAACCCCTAAATGCTAAAAAAAACTTAACTGTGAGCCCACTGAGTTCATCTTGCAATGGGTGTATTGTTACACAAAAGAAGCCAAACACACATAACATCAGTAATGAGAAAACTTACAAGAGAACTCGACAAGGTATTCAAGGACACGGCAGGAAAACAATTGAGGCATACTAAGACATATACTCAGCACAGGGTGCTTCATTTATATTAGAAAAATTAAAAAAAAAACCAATCAGTACTGAGTGCATTATACACATTTTATTTTTCCTCTTAGAAAAATGTATACATGGGTAATACCACGATTAAAAATCATCCAGTATCAAACGTGTATGCCTTCAAAAAATATGCAAATACACAAGAAAGTGACCTCTCTTCCAATTCATTATTTCCAACATATCAAAATAACTAGCTGGAGTTTACACAGCGCAATAGCTGCTTCTATAAATTACATTTGGTCACCTAGCTATTTTTCAAAGAAACAGGAGAAATATGAGCTGGCGATGATGTACTACTAGTATTTTTAGCTTCATAAACCTAAAAATATTTTCTTAATGCAATAACAACAAAGTGCACAGAATGAACTGCAAAGAAGGTGAGGGCAAAAAATCAAGGTTTCATTTTCTCTAGGTTCAGAAAAGATGTGCAACAGATGGGTTATTTTAAACCTGGAATGATTTAAAGGTACCTCTTATTACAAGTTTACCAAATGATGCTACTGAGTAATTTAATGTCTGCACTACAGTGGGGCATCTCAGTAATACCAGACTCCGCACATATATAGTTATTGTATAAATACGCCTAAAGCCAAAGCTTAGTGTCACAGACAAGATAGTTCCTAGTATGATGAAGATCAAAGTCATTGTTATTAACCTCCAACTTAACTCTCATTAGAAAACACAGCCAACATGCAGCTACACAGTAGAATTCCACACGAAAACTGTCGCAATTTTCCTGGTAATTTGCTTTTGAAGAATGAGGCAATTTTGTTCCAAGAATCCTATTATCTTTTTGACATTATCCATCCCTTTGATGTTGGCCTAATTAATTCTAAACTACATTTCTTCATGGATGAGCATACAACTTCCTTTTTAAACCCTGACGACATGCAGCATCAATCAATGACTTCTACTAGTAGGGCCGATTCAAACTAGACTCAAATATACAGATATAACTTAGTAATTGTCTTTTTACCACATTTTTTATGCCCTTAAATCAAATAAAGTACAAATGATGTTGGCTCTGGCTTAAATGTGATGATTGCAATCAAGCCAATGGGCTCACAGCATGTTGTGTATATAGGAAGTTACTTCGGTCTAAAAATTCAAATCAAACAATTATTTGATCTGAAAATTTCTCATATTGACTTATCCAGTCTATCTTTATCTAGTCTGGATTCACCATTTTGGTCTCTTTTTGTGACAGATTTAGATGGCATGCTAGAACATAATATCTACAGATGATGAAGATGTTTGTCAATTTTCATTTGCCAAAATGTCAAATTTGGTAATACCGGTCTCCCTTTTCTGTGAGGTCTTATACTTTAGTAATAAATCAGTTAAATCTGTTTCAGTTAAATCTGTGAATTTTTTTAAATCTTAATATTGATTTTTACTATTGTTTTTCAAAGAAGTTAAATGATAAAACTGTTAAATGGTATAGAACTTAACAAACAAAAAATATTGATTAAATCCATCTTTTTATGTTCCTAAACTTCTTGTTTTAACATTAAAATGGATTTCAGTATTTGTAACTTTTAAAAATTTTCAAGTGTTCCTTCAATTATTTCTAGAACGATATATTTATAGATATTTATCAAACAATTATAAAGAAATACAGGACAGAAAACATGAAAACATCAAACATGACAGCACTCTTATCTAATGAGAAATTGATCTGACAGCCATAAAAAGTGATTAAAATCAAAAGAGGTATACTTTAAGGACACTGCAAGCAAAAGTAAAGAAAAAAATTATGAAAAGAAAACCAACAACTGTTTACAATTAGTCACATCCAACTGAGTCTATAATGATGCTGTCAGAATCACTGTTTCATCAGATTTTGAGGGTTAAACATACAGGTATATGTGAATAGGGGCACCTGTCCAAAAACCTGAGATAACTAAGTTAACATGATGGGCTATTTGATTCAAAAGTATTTGGGAAATGCTGGATTGTCACCCTGGGTATTTGTGGGGATGGTTAAATGATCTGTTGAGGGGGGGGGGGGGGGAGAGAGAATGGATGTACAAATAACATCTCACTGACACTGGGGGAGGGGGGGGGAGGGGCAGATGTGAAGACAACCCACCTAAAATATCTTCAACTCCGAAAAATTTATCCACATAAGAAAATACTAGTATCATGAAGTAATATTTGCTCCTACCTAAAGCTTTGCTTCCTGAGCAGTGCTTCCTCCATCTATATACCAGTAACCCTAAGCACCCAGTCACCAAGAGATACCTGAGTGTACAACTGTTCCAGATTGGTCGGCTCCTGTTGCCTATTTATCAAATGATCTCCCCATGCCAACAAAATCACCTGGAAGAGCTGATAACGTGATTGGAGTGAAGGATTTTGTAGTTTCTGCCACTCCTGTGCACTTTTTCACAGCATGCATGCCTTGATAAAATCCATGAAAAACCACTCCCCCCACCCTCAAAAAGAAAAAAAGCCTTCTACTAGGATAATTACCTGATAGAGGATGTTTTTGCACTCAGGATGAGACCCAGTTAGATCTACTGTCTTCATAATTTCCATATGGATCTCTCCACTGACAAATGTTGGCATGTTAAATTTTGTGAACCACTGTACAATGCTTCCAGTATATACTTGTATATGCTTCCATCTGAGTGTTAAGTTGAAATTGTTTACAATATTCATTTTTGCAATCTACATCCAGAGACTTTTCTTAAAGCAAAAAAAAAATATGATTTTTAACCTGCATAAGACTTCAACTATAACAATATTTTACAGACCAATTCCTGATACCACCTAGTTTTGAAAGAAAGTTTGAATTCTAAGAAGGGCAGTTCTAAGATAAATGTACCTCCTCTTGCACCTGTTAAATCATGCTAAGAACAAGCTGTTCAGGAATCTCTCAGTGAAACAAAAATTTGGTATCAAAAGATCACTTTTACAACCTAACAATTTAAGGCAATCTACACAAAAGTTAGGAAAAGGTCCCTTATATCAAATTCTCAAAGAGAAAATAGAAAAAAAAAACAAAAAAATGTAGCAAACCAAACATGGCCCTCTACTAAGATGTGGTCCCTGCATGCAGTAATGCAATCTACTTTCCTTTCCTATGCAGTAGGAGCAAGAAAGTTTCAAACAGGCCCTATATCAACAAAATAAATTTAATGTAATCTTATCAAAAGCATATTTGTTTTCTAACCTGATGAAGTCCACATGTTCAAAGTAGACTGTATATCTCCTTTAAATTATCCAACATATCAATCCCCAGGAACATGCAATCCTGTGCACTTTCAGAGGACACATTTGTCTGCTATTCTAAATTCATCAACCTAATCACCAGGAGCGCCTGATAATGTTATCAGAGGAGACGAAGGTCTGGTTGCATTTTGATGGAGACCACATGCTCACAGCGAGACCTCCCCCACAAATTTACCCAGCATCCACTCTCACACCTGGACAATTAACTCGGCACCTGCTGGCTCCTTGCGCTGATCCAGAGCCCCTTGCTACTACACCTGTCATCACCAAAATGCTGTAAAACAACTTAAATAGCTTTGCACTGGAAACTCTGCTGTCTTTTTCCTCCAAGCCAAATTGGTCTAAAAATGGTTATCTCCTGCATAAGTATGATTACAGCACTGTATTTTTCCAACACTTTCTGCCTTAACACAATATTAACATATAAATTTTTACATGACCTTACTTTTTTTTACACTAATTCTACATTTCAGCCATATTAAGTAGTAAACTGTAGACTGTATTCCTCATCATGCCTATATATATATATTCACACTATAAAATAACCTTGAAACCCTCATGATCACTTTTTTCAGTAAAGACCCTATAAATGTTCACCACAATATATTATACTAGTAAATAGGGGCATATGCTTTTCCAATATGCTACAATCATGTACGTATATTGCTATTAGCTGTCTAATGTCAAAATAGCCTGGCTATTCAGTTGTCTATATCTCACAGTGGACTGGTTCATTTACTTGTACCACCCGATATGAAAAGGGCGTAACATTTCCACAAACACAGTGTAGCCATATACATATCTCTATACCTCCAATCCTCCATCTTTCTGATGAGATCCTGGGTCTGTACCATACTGTTTTTATTTTTTTCTTCACAATTATTATAGCACATTGTCATACTTTACCTTGTCCTATGTACAACCAGATACCATGTATTCAATGATCAGTAAAAGATTAAGTGTCTCAAGGACGGTGCCTTTAATTAATTTATTTTTTTCCTTTTTTTTTTGTTGTGAAGAACATGACAGAAATTTCACTTAGTGATACTTAGTTATACAATCACTTTACGAGTAAACTGTTTCACAGAATTATTTAATATTTTGAAAGAGAAGAATAGATTCAATCAATAAAAAAAATTCTGGTCCTTGCAGGCCATGGTACAAAAAGCCATTTTCATGACTGATTGCTTGATAGGGTAATAACCAGGAAATAGAAGAAAATTTGCTGGTTCTATAATAAGAGCAAAGTGGATGTTTACCGAGTGGTTTTCCTTCCTCTAATTCCAACAGACCCACTATCATGTGAAACTCTTCACAGACAAATTCAAGGCTAATATCAACATTGGTAGTACTTCCTGTTCTAAAGATCATTTTGTTCAACAAGATAGTTCTATGGTCAAAATCAACATAGATTTTAGAGCAGTCTAAATGCTAATTTAAAAATGCTAGTCACCACGAACAGTCTCTGCATGATCTACATCAATCAACTTACCATTTTACAACAGTGTAGGAACTGGATAATACAACTGAAAGACTGCTGAATAAAGTGGAATGACTACATTAATTTTCATCACAGCTTCTCCAAAAGACCACCTTTCAATTACAGCAAAGCACAGATAATACAGTAACATAGATCTAGAGTTATAAACACATGAATTAACTCTCACCAAAGGCACCTACGTGAGAAATATAACTCACACCACTCATCCAATCTTCTTATCAAAACTTCATTTTCACAAGAACCAAACATATCTCTCACTAACAAATTCCAAATCAATTTGGTGACATTTCCAAATCAATAAAGTATACACAAATGACATTCTGTTCAAATGTCAACCAGAGGTCATCCTCCCCTAAAAGATAATACATGGTGGCATTTCATTTTGTATAGAATTTATACCTCTTATTCATGATTAGTTAACTTTTTTAGTATCTATAGGGGTATTATACATTATTGAGGAGCAACATCCATTGGTTTTAGGTCTTATTATATTGCTTATTATATAACATGTTTAATAACAAATCTAAGTATATTGAATGATGGTAACACTGTGAAGCTCCTTAATACAAGATTAAATCATTGAGACATTTTGGACTTATCTAAACCTACCAGTAGATTAATGGCAGCTTTAATTACAGAAACTGCTGGAGAAGGAAACAGACTGCTTTCAGCCACACTGCACAATGACTTGGTTAAAAAGATGGAAAAACATATGTCACATATATATTTCTAACCAATGGAAGCCATTATAATGGCCTAGACCTTTCCTAAATTATAACAGCAGTATGTGGGACATCAAGAAGATTAGAATGTCTTCCTATATGGTTAGAAACNGCGTGTGAGAGGCGGAGAGACTATTAAAAGATTAGGCGGTTTTTCTTTCATGTACGTCCCCCATTTTTAGGTCACCGGCTTTGTAAAGCCTGGCTTAATTCGTTGAGAATGCGCTCATAATCAACTTCCGTGGGTCAACCCAGTTTAGTCAGTTTAGACCAATTTTGAGGGTAAAATATTCCTGTCCCCTGGTAACACACCACTTGTGCTCAACAACAATGGTCATATTTGCGGGACATCAGAGAGATTAGGTTGGCTTAGGCCCCATTCAAAATAGGGGACTGACTCATCCATAGGTCAAATATGGCTGACCCTCTTGAATACTTCCCCACACGATATCTATTCAGTTTCTATTAGCGGATTGCATGGCAAGCTTTATAGTGGGTCGCCATATTTGACCCTCGGACTAGTTAGTCCCCTATTCTGAATGGGTCCTTACTATGGTTAAAAATTATAATCACATACTGTCCACTGATGTATCCAGCAGTGGAAAAAACCTTTATATAATTTGATGCAAAAACTAATCCTCGTGTAACGACCCCTTGAGGAAAAAAACTCTCCTTGTATTGAATGTTCCAGAGTAAACTGCCCATGCGAAAACGTGATGCTTGGTAGCTGGTATTACCATCAGTGCAACAAGGGTGTTTTATATGCATTTTCAAGAAAAATTACATCCAGTTACTGACACATCAACTGGCATTGACTGTAAAAAAATACCCACATTTTTTCATCCGAGGCCAAAATTTTTCCAGTGGTTTAAACTATATATACTGCAGATCCGTATTATTGTAGGACTAACCGGCACCATCAGGAAACTTTGTGCACTGAATGTATTCAAACAGAAGCTTACATACAATACACTAATAATTCAATGAAGTTAGGAGTCCTGCAAAAATAATACGTCTTTGGGAAAATGAAAGATTAAAAACATAATTAAGGTTGAAGACTATTCACATGATTTATAAGGTAATTTTCTCACTGGTCAGCCTCAGGGGGATAAATCCATGTGCCAAGTCTTCAGGCAAGTTCACATAAGCCACAGACCAAGAGGGTCTGAATCGGTCATACCTGGGATAAGTACATGAGCTAGTCTTGAATTAAAGCCAAAAATTATAATGGTTACGATCAAGATAATTACTTGCAAATTCCAAACAACTCACTTTTTTCAACATTAGATAGATAAATAAATAAATAGATAATTGTCTGTCATGAATGCATGTTCTGAGCCACCTCTCCATGGTATAACGAATAATTGCATCAGCAAATATAATTAATAAAACTTGCTTCAATTCAGATAGAAATTGGTAAGATACATAAATCTTTTCAAATTATATTTATTTATTTATTTATTTATATTAATCTGTTGAAAACTTCGTACATTTTATTGATGAGAAGCAACCATAAAAGGTTGGAATTTTATTGTTTGGTATATTTAACTGATACATATTACATGTATCCTTTCACCTGTTGCAGAGTGGCCAGATCCTCAATCTTGTTGGAGAATTAATTAAAACCTGGAGATGGAGAGAGAGGAGAATGATTGCTGTGGAATTCTTGAGGATTCACAGAAGCACAGAGAAGAGTATTCGCTCCAGGACATCCGAGTTCTCAAGAGGCAAACAAGATATTCTGAGAAATTCCAGGAATTCTGCGTAACTAAAAGTCCACATTTCCTTGAGAGGTACCGAAGCTGTTTTTTTCATGAACCAGTACATGTATTTATTATAGAGAATAATATATCCGCAGATCTGGGGATAAAACATGTCAGGAAAGAATCAGCAGCCAGGAAAAATCATGGAAGTGGCCTTACACTGTTGACCATTACTGTATATATAGTGTTCTCAGATTTTCAGAAATATCACAGAAGATCAGCCATATGTAATAAAAAATCTAAAGATAATCTTCCTTTCTAACAAATAACTGGCATGTAGCTTGAGACCTGCATTATCATCTTATTTTATCTCATCCTTTATACAATAAAGAATGAAAAAAAAGAAGCATCCTTTTCAAATCTACACACAAAGATTTGTCAGTGAAGGGACTCCATCCATTCACAACAGAAACTGTAAGTGAAAATTATCTTCTTTTACTGCTTTGAAACTCTAAATATGTAGGTAATATAAATAGCAAACACCAAATACGAAGGAAGTTATCAGTATCACACATGATATCAGACGACGACACCTCAAGAAGTAGGTGCTCCAAGTTCTTTGACCTGAACAAGAGGTGCTTCTTCACTTGAGAATTTCAAGTGTTTACATCTTGTTTTCTATTTCTGCCACGGCGATCTAACAAAAGCTTGTAAAAATCTATTATGGACCACCAGGCACGAGAGATATACGTAGTTCACGAGGAGGCAGGCTGCAGGCTGTAGCTCTTCTTCAGACAGCTCGCTAGGTGGGAGTTCTTTTGTGCCATTCACACTTCACACTTCTAGAAGGATCTAACCTGGATCAGCCAGCCACCCATTTCCTGAAGCACACATTACGCTAATGACTCCCATCTTTTCCATGGGCAAAAATTATCAGACTTGCAGATACCTCATTTTAAAACCATGAAAATTCTATTTTGTGTAGCATTTGTGGTGCTTTAAATGCACAGAATAGAACTATAAAGTATTCTGCTTTTCAATTTTGTTGCCACCACTCAATAGGATTGCTTTGTTTTTAAAAAATTAAGACCTAAAAATACAGTATCTATAAAATTCACAATTTTCCCCCCTTGAAAAGATTGGGTCATTATCATACTCTCTATCATGGTGCTTAAGATCTGCATTATCATCTTATTTTATCTCATCCTTTATACAATAAAGAATGAAAAAAATATCTTAATTTAATTTTTTAAAACTTAAATTGAGGAAAGTCTGCTAGTCTTTTTGAGTTCAGGATAAAGTGCTGAAGATCACTAAAATAAAGCAACCACTGGTTGATATCATTTATTAATTTTCGTTTTGTAAAATCACCATGAGTTATTCAAGAAGACTGGTTTACTTTAAGGTTTTGATGAACATTCAATGGCCTGGAGTTTCTTCTCTTTTTTTTCCAGCCAATTCTTTGTATTAAACACACATTATTTCATCAATCAAAACTGGAAATCATAACTGTTTCTTAAAGATGGCTCTGTGAGAAAACTTTTAACTGGGGGGGGGGGGGGGGGGAA
>NW_019775689.1:137442-174219 GCF_001039355.2 Lingula anatina | reverse complement strand
GGGTGTGGCAATGAATGATAACACTGCTTAGATGAAAACTGTTCCCGGCAGCTCTTGGCCTCGGGTCAAAAGCCTGGTCCTAAATGATTTGAAAAAAGTAAATTGAACAGGAGCTTCTGTAATATCTATCCATTTTGAACACCTGGGTCTTAAGGCTATACATAACAGGCTTGGGACTCCAAGGATTGAAGGCCTGTAGCCAGCTTTTTTTAAAGGGGGAGAGGTATTTTGTGTGAAAAGAGTACTAGTAGAGATTTTGCCATAGTGGCCTACAAAATAGTTCAGATTTTGACTGAGGACATATCTTTCCCAACCCAGCCCCCACCCCACCCCCCAGGCCTCCTCCTCCTCTTCCTTCCCCACCCCCAGCCCCCCCAACCCAGACTACAGTCCTGTGCTAACTTTTTTATTAGGTTTATTATGACCTTTCTAAAATTGGGTCCAAAATACATCATAAACTTATCAAATGCATAAGGTAACTTAATTTAACATAAGCATACATTTCTAACAAGGTTAAAAACTGATACTATAGGACTACACCTAAAATTATTTTTTAAACACCCTTGAACAAAAACCCATGCACCCAAATACATGATTTTCATACCTGTTAACAACAAGGCAAAAGGACCACACAGCCGCATCATTTAAACAGACAACAGCGGATAACATCCTATCTCTGCTACCTACAGGTGCACTATGGTATTGATTAGTTCTAAATTCCTTATGTAATGATCATTTGGAGTGAGTGAAAATAAAACCACTTGTCTCCCATAATAATCACCCAACCCGGTGCATCTTGGGTATCTCTCTCTGGAATCTGGCTACAACAGGAATTGTGCCTAGGGTTGGTTGCCAATAAGAGCCTTTCCGTAAAAAAAAAAAAAAAAAAAAAAAAAAAAAAAAAAACCTGGCACTAAACAGCAGATTTTGTTTTCAATAAATTTCTTGTTTTATAACAGCACACACTGCTTTGCCCTTCCCTGAGAAATTTATTTACCAGCTGTTAAACTTCTAAAATTACATTTAAACATGTGAACATACTCAGATTAGAAATCCCTATAAAACAGTCTAGGTGCTGCCAAAATTAATGTTTGTATTTAGTACTACCACAATGAAAACATTCTGCAAACATGAATTTTTTTACCTCAATTGCCCTTTCATCTTTATGATTTTTCATCTCACTCCTGTCAAGCTTTATATGTCCTTTCTCATCTCGGCATAATCAAGCAATCATATTTTTTTACACAATGTTTATCACACCTATTTCTTCTTTGCTGTATCTTTCTGTCACCCTTTTGTCTCTACCCCCCCCCCCCAACCTCCCTGCCTCCCCCCCCCCCTCCTCTACCACCACCACACAAAACCCTCCTTTTCTTATCACAGTAATGTACTGGGAGACACAGATAACAGTAATGTACTAGTAACATCTCAGTCACTTAGATCCACTTCACTTTAATCAGCCTCTTATATAACATACTGCTCACCAGGGGCTTTCCCAATAGGTATCTCTGTCTTATAACAGCGCCAATTCCACTAATCTGTTATCCTGGCACAGTAGTGGGTCCCATCCACATACAATATTGATCTAAATTCTGTCCGTTCACGGTTAATTCTGCTAATAAGTTTGACAATAGTTAAAGCAGGATACGGTGCTATCACCCATAAATGATGCACATTTGGGAAAATGATGCACATTTGGGAAGAGAAAGATTCGAGGTTTTATGATTTTTCTCTCTCTGCCTGCTGCGACTGCCATAAATAGCGTCTCAAAAAAGTTAGGTCCAAGAACTTTTTCCAATCTATAAATTTATGCATATTGAAGAGAAAACAGTATCAAGTCACAGAGTAGATTACAATAACAAGGCAGGACACATATAATAGTATATTTTATAAAAATTTATAAATTCTGTGTAAATCATAGAAATACTAGTCTACTGTGCCCAAAGACTATCATGGAATATAATAACAATTTCAATCTAATTTCTGAACATTCAGTATTAGTAGATTCACCAGCTACAATAAGCGTCTTTGCATAGACACGTAATACTACACTATCGCCAGCATATTAGCCTAATATACAACATCCATCAACATATGCAAACTGTGCAACAGATAACTACACCTGTATCTACCTTCTTGCAACTTTTTTCTGCACCACTGCTGTTGAAGATGAAATCCAAATGGAATGGAAGTTTTCAGATACTATAATAATATCCCTTCCCTCAGACCTTCCTTTCTCTCTATACACTTTCTCCTCACTGTTGCAATTTGAGACGCAGATTTTTTGACGTCAGATACCCCGCTGAATCTAGAGCTCCCCGCAGTGGTTCACACTATAAAAAGGTCACCCGTTATACCCTTGCTGTAATTCTGCTGGCAGCTGAAAGATTGTAAATTGATTTCTTATCTAGGAAGTTTTGATATATAATATTAAAACATGCAGACAAAATGTCCTTCTTTCATCTGAGTGAAATGTTGATCTAGCCTCCGTTTTGATCCAACATTCATCACAACTTAAAGGGAAGTTTATATTTTGATGGTGTTATTTATACTCAAACAAAGCCTTTCAAGTCTAAATTCAACAGAAGAAAAACAAAATGAATAGTTTTTTTCTGTTAAACAAACTATTCTATCACATGATCTTATAGGTGGAATGGGTGGAAATAATAGATCTAAAAAATTCAATGTTTGAATTAATCTTTCTAAAACTCTAGTTCTAACTCCAGCCTTTTTTTCCTTTTTAGAAACTTAATCAGCAAACATTCACACAAACATCTTTCTGTATCATAAAAAAATTGGACATACAAAAATTGGATCAACCTTAACACCCTCACCAAATCAAAATAAAATGTGTTATTTCTTAACAATCACAACATCACTTTCAAAGTATGTATTCAAATACCTCGGCAGATCAGGAAGGAAATGTCAGCTAATAAAAGCATATTAACTGATTCAGTTCTATCTCCTTTGGTTTATGATGCGAGACAAGCTGTTCTTAAATACCACAAATGCAGAAAATACCATCAAAGGTGTTTCCTCCAAATTGAAACAAATCTAATTCTGATGAGCCTAATTTATATCCACAATAAAAAAGAAAAAAACTCAGATGCACCGCCATTTAAATGCCAAAATGCCAAGAAATAAAGGCCTTCAAACATATAGAAAACTTCTTTTTCATTAATTAATTTATATAACTAACTCAATTAACAGGGGGATAAAATCAAAAAGTTCTTCCATAGGACAAAATGCTGCTGAAAAGAATTCTTAATATTTACATGATAATGTCAACACATGAATTCTCAAAAGAATTGAAAGGTATAATCTAAAAACTTGTGCTTATGCCAAAATCATACTTGGCTTCCCAAATAAGAATTATTCATAATAAATCAGCAAATAACTGCAAATGAAGCAAGAAGATAATGCTTGGAATCTGAAGCCTCCAGGAATTCAGCACTCACTAACCAGAGTCTATCTCACCTGTTCTTCACCAAAAAATAGTACCAGAACATTAATCATCTTGCGAACCAAGGATTCATTAACAGACTGGAGCTTATTTCTACATAAATGTAATCAAATGCCGTCATTTTCTGTAAAATCATTCATGGTTCTGAGAAGGATTTGCGTTTAATAATGTTTTAGTTACAGTCATCACTTATTTTTGAACAAAAATTCATGAAGCAGCTTCGTTCATCTTGCCATGGTGACAACAGCCAATTGCAGTGGTTTCATGAATTTTTGTTCCAAATTAAGTAATTGTTATCACTAAAACATTAGTAAATGCAGTCAAATTTCTTACCTTTTCTATGGATTTTTTCATCCAAATGACAAGTTCTATGCTGAATAAACTGAACACAACAGAAACAGCTCTATGGCACTGACACAGACAACCAGTATAGTTACATACACAATCTATTTTTTTTTTCACTGTAGAAAGTATACCTGTATGTTTGCATACAAACAACATTTCGGGTGATTACTCTTCATCATATAAAAACATCACTCTGACTTATACAGTATATATCTATGTTACTTTACCACTTAATGATGAGTGCATGATTTTACAGCTATCCATCATCGCAATCACAAATACCTAGGATAAAAACTGCCATGATTCTTGGCTGCTATGACGTAAGCAAACAACGGTATTACCTCATTATTTTCAGATTTACTAGTTATCCATTTTTTCCTTCGTATTATACAGCCTTCATAAATGATAATTGCCATTTGCTAACATGAGGTGCAAATAAGCAAACACCTAATGCGTTTATAGGTCCTGTTATAAAGTACTGTGGGCCTATCCATGTCCAACTCTACAGAAAATAAACTCATGTTCTACACCTTAATAAAGGGAATGGAAGAATGTCATTATCTCCCTATGGGATTTACCTGAGGCTAGCTAATTAAGGATGATGCAATTTTATATCATCCACTTAGAACCCAAGACAATACATAACAGGAATCTCTTCAAGATCCCTTCCTAGTATTCTACCTTTCCTTAGAAATGTGCCTCTCAGTCAGGAGGCATCCTTGTATTCTGAGGGTCCACAATTCCAAAGACTAAAGGAGCCTTGATCAGAAATCAACTGCTATGCCAAGGGTATGGTATTCCCTGGGGTAAAGAGGGTATGGTATTCCCTGGGGTAAAGAGGGTACGGTATTCCCTGGGGTAAAGAGGGTATGGTACTCCCTGGGGTAAAGAGGGTATGGTATTCCCTGGGGTAAAGAGGATATGGTATTCCCTGGGGTAAAGGGTTCATACTTCTGAATGTCCGCTTTTCCAAGGGTCATATATGGCAAAAAAGTTTACTGATGCAATAGCTGCACTTAAACAAATTGCATAAGTTGCATAATCAGGGCATTGATTTTTTTTCCTTCTTCCTCCTGTTCTAAGTGACGTAGGGGTTCCTTTAAATCTCCTGCATCCATTAATACCAACACTAAGGGTGCCTTCACAATGAATCTATGGTACTAGCTGGTGCATTAATACCAACACTAAAATCCTCAGTGGTATGGCATCGAAGATGCGGTTGATGCTGTCCTCTGCGTTTTCCGGAAGACAGTCCAATTTTCCAGTTTGCATTGATGGGTATCTAATTTTTTCTGTCAAAAATGGAGGATGAATCAATAAAGATAATTCGGAAGACTGTCAGAAAATATCTCTAAATCCAGGCCTGAGAGGTCTCTGGGTCCCTGAGTAGTCCATAGCTGGCTTATTTCACATTTAGACATCTAACCATGACGACCAATTTGACCTGGTCAGCTAAAGTGGACGTCACACCATCACTGAATATTACACAATAGGTGTATTATTTAGAACCTTCAGCTCTGTACTGTTATAAATATTGAAAGTATTGAACTGCACTTGCTACAGTTCTCCTGAACAATTGAACTGAACTAATACACAGTGCTCACATGGAAAAGACTATTTATTGAGAGGAACTACATGTAAATTTCTTACATCTCATAACACTTGTATAAGAAAGGACAATTACAGAATCTTGGTAGATGAGTATGAAAACGATGAACTTTCTCATTTATTAAGTGAACTGCAGATATTCTGTAAGTACATTAAATTGTATAATGAGTTAACACCATTGTGATATATACCCCAAGACTTAAATGAGAGGCAAGAAAGAGAGGGTGAAGTCTTAAGGCAAAGGGTACAGACCCTAAAAAAAAACAAACAATGTCTAGACTTGGGAGTATATGGAGTAGTTTGTGCAATCAAACGAAACATGCAAGCCCATAGCTGGGGGGGGGGGGGTTCAAACAAACTGATGGTAAAAATTCCGATCTGGGTAAAAAATTGATCTAGGTACACAAGAGTTTCATGGGAAAAGGTCCACTTTTTCAGAAAAAGAACCCCCCCCCTCATACACCCCATTTCCATAGATTTTTAGATCGATCTATCCCTGTAGGGTGTCTCACTAGATTACTGTCAGCTTGGCCGTCTTAAGCGTCTGTCCCGCCTACTAAAAGCTGTAAGAGGGTAATGAACTATGGTGCCCGCTCGGCTGACTGCAATTTAGCGTGAACCCCCAGGGAGTTAGGTCGATCTAAATCTTAATCTTTAGATCGATCTAAATCTCTGGGAAAGCACCCATAGACAACAAATAATAATGCATTCCTCAACTCTTCATCATTATTCAATTTCTTGCCTATTTTTCTGATCACTTCAAATAATTTGCAGAGAAATCATGTCAGAATTGTCACTAATTAATGAGCAGTGGTTCTGCCCAGCTTGAAAAAATGCAACACTTCATCTACCCCTGTAAAACAAATCATAAAAAGCACCCAGGACCTGTATTCTGACTTGATCCCTATATCATATATAGTATATATCCAATCCTGCCATATGCTACTGAAGAGATGGCATTGAGGAGGCATGCCAATGCATTCCCCAAATCTCACCTTTCTGATTTATTTTGCACCTGTCGTTGTACTCAGTCAGGCTGGTCTTAGAGGTGTTCTCACACTTTACACACATATTTGTTATCATAGACAACACAGACTCTTAGTGACATGTACAGAAGTAATGACAGCTAGTTTTAGTAGTTTAATGTGCAAGACTCAGAGTGATGCCTTAGTTAGAACATATTGTATATTATCTCCTTTTTCGTGTCATTTATTTTTTCTCTCTCCATCCTCTCCCTTGCTTTAACTCCCATCCCTCTCTCTCTCTCTCTCTCTCTGTCAACCTGCCCCTCCTCTCTCTCTGTCACCCTACCCTTCCTCTCTCTCTCTGTCACCCTACCCCTCCTCTCTCTCTCTCTCTCTCTCTCTCTCTCTCTCTAATTCACCCTAAAATACAATACAGCATGCACTAGACCATAAAGACGGCGGTCTATAAATAGCCACAACTGAAATAACTGAGGCTGTGCTGTCTGATCTGTAAGTATTTACCATGGCCCATAGGAGCCTACGCGTGCGTCTTTTAGACACCCCTTTACATACGAAAACGACAAGGCTTATGCCGAGTTCGTCTTTTACTACAGAGCTTTGAGAGCCGAAAATGACATGGCTGTGTCTCTTTCGCCACTTACTGAACTCCACAGATGCGAGATTGACACAACCCATGTCGCGTTCGTCTCTCAAATGACACTGTTATAAAATATGAAATAGGCATAACGTGTGATTTTCGCAGCTGAATAAGTAGACCCTTATAAACGAAGTTGACGTAACTTGAGAGTCATGTCGCTTTCAACTCTTACAAACCTCCAACAAAATCTATCTCCACACAGACGCGCGCGACATGTACTATTGGACATGGGTCAGTTGAAACCCTATTAGCCTAAAGGGCTCATGTTACTTTCAGCCAACTCTTATATGTCAAATCCAATTAATTTGAAACAGTGTTGTGCTGTCCCATAGGCCTTGTCGTTTTCGCATGTAAAGGGGCGTCTAAAAGACGCACGCGTAGGCTCCTATGGGCCATGGTAAGTATTATCTGCATGGTTTGATTGCTAGAATTCTGGTCTCTGCTTGTATCCAGTGGGATCATTTGTGATCTAATTATTAACAGCTATTCAGATCTCAATTTTCTCCTTGTACTTTAACAGTAATACAGGCTACATTCTCCTACACAGAGTATGTAGAGGGGGTTTGGGACATCACCTTTTGGAAGTACGGAAATGACTGGATTCTGTAAATGGGGTAAATTGTGCATTTCACGGATTATAATTCATGGATTATAAGTAATGGAAACTTATTTCGTATGATGACTGTAGAACAAGTTGAATAGAAAAATAAAGCTGCTGTTTAAAACTTGAGATATATTTTGTATGATGATTTTAGAAAAAATAAGAAAATAAAGCTACTATTTGAACTTGACATGTTTTTTGACGGTATAAATCACCCCAGTAAATTTGAGAATAGAAAGTCACACTGTTATCCATTTATTACATTAACAGTAAAAAGTGCATGGCAACAACGGCAACAACAGCAGACAAAGGCAGTGTCTGTCCACAAAAAATAAAGAGTCATTAGTTTCCTTTCCAGTCTTTACACAACTAAAATTGTTCTTCAATTCTTCCTCTCATCCCAGGCTTTCTATGATATCATAATAAATGATGACTTACAAGAAATCATCCATCACACAAGTCCTTGATGATCTGTCAAGAAATGATCAACCTATTTGATGAAAAAGAGAAATCCAGAAACGCCTACACATCATTATTGTCAGACGAAATCGATGTTGTACTTCATGACTTTTGGAATTAAAAAAGAAACAATTAATTATCGAGTCCTTTTCTATATGTAAGAAATAATATTTCATGTTGCTATTTAATCTTGTTAATATTCATTCTTTTTTTCTAATCACAAGCAAAATTTCTTAACATTGCAATATAATTTTTCAAATTCATCAACTAAAATTCTGTATTCAAAAAGATGTTACATTGCATTTTTTAAAGTGAAAAATGACAATAAACAATTAACAACTTTACAAACTGCCACAGAAAATGGTGAGAGAGTCCTAACAGTATTACTGCAGCTAAACTGTTGGTAGTAGTAGTAGTAGCAGCAGCAGCAGCAGCAGCAGCAGCAGTAGCAGTAGTAGTAGCAGTAGCAGTAGTAGTAGCAGCAGTAGCAGTAGTAGTAGTAGTAGAAGTTACTGTTGTAGTAGCATAGTAGAAGTACTTAAAAGCCTAAAGTTAGCAACCCTACTTGCAAGTAAATAAAAAAATGTATTTCACTCACATTTACTTCCACGTGCTAATATATGCAAGAGTTTCATAAGAGACAGTATCAACCAATGCTGGGCACATACACAAGATACAGACAGAACTTCGGTTATATAATTACTTCATCAAGTTTGTAATTTAATATAAATATGTATATAAATATATGATATGTCAATTTGACTTTGATTACCACACACACAACAGCACTCCATTATACTGGTACCTGACAAACTGTATCTTAACCAAGTTATTAAACATTTATATAGAAATCATTGTAGATCCGACATTGTGTAAATGATGAAATACGAGACGCAGACAATATAATCTGATATGAATAAAGAAACTTCAGAATTGTCACAAGAAAACCTACTAAATATTAACTAAACTGGATTTGAAATGACAGAAGAAAATGAAGGGACTTGAATGTAAAGCTTTCTGAAACAGGTGCCTTATACCTACAATTGTAGAAGTCTTTCATATTCATCCAAATAGTTGTCGGCAGCAATTCTTTCCTTCACATGAGCAGGTCTCGCTAACTTAATCATCAACAAAAATGTTACTTGTAATATTTATTCTAAAATCCTAATAATACAAAAGACTATAACCAATACAAGTTAAAGAAATTGATAAAAACACTTTGATATAAATTAAAAATCGCCTTATATAATTAATGCCATTAAAACTCATTAAAATATTGTCCTACCAATACCCTGAGACCTGCTATTCACTTCCAGCAGAATCAAAATTGAGTATCAAATATTCCACGTGTACATCCCAATCAACCTTGGGTTTTTCAATTTTTACAAAATCATATATATAAATTTTAAGTAATTTTTGTTCTTAATCAGCTAAAAATCAGTCAAAAATGGGGCTTTTATTGTTTCATTAAATGTGGCTTATAACCTTTTGTTCATGCCCCTTAACTGCATATAAAGATCTTTTAACACACATACACTGTATACAATTAATTCATTATTATCGACCCTTCTAGGGATTTATGCCTTTTATTCTCCATTTAAGTTACCACTGAGCCAATTCAATGAGGATTTGATCTTTGGATTTACCATGTAAAACATGCAATTTTGCCATCATGTTTATTTTAAGTGTTCTCCGAATAAAGTGAACAAAAGGCTATGGTTTCTGCTAATTACTCTACCAAAGCAATGCATTGGGTAATTTCTGCATGGTGCTTGGGTTTGAATATATAGGAAGATTCTTTTTGCAGTAACCTGATCTGCAGAGGCATGTTTTATGCCGGATTTGCAGTGTTTATGATGTTAGCATGCTGTTCTTTCTCTCTCTCTCTCTCTCTCTCTCCACTTTTTCTGAAAAAGACTCCCCTTTTGAAATTGCTGCCATAGGCCTGTTATAAGGAAAGGGGACTTGAAATACAGGACTAAACTCAATTTTGTAAATTGATATCAATGATATTATCAAGCTTTATAATGGCAGATGATGTAAATCACCAGCAAGGCATACTATGAGGGACATATAAAAGTAAGCATATTAAACCTGAAAATATACTAAGGGCACATGTTTTTATATGTAGAAGTTTTGAAAAATCAAGAAACTGAAAACACTGTTTTCTTGATTCACTTATGCTGCTAACTACGAACTTAATAATTTAATTTAAATTTCAATTGCCAAAGTCCAGCTGCAATTGAAATGTGTGAATCTGAGTCTAAATGTTAAAATGCTTCCGTTAAAATGTTGCTGAATGCACCTTCAGTTGAGTCTTACAAATCTTTGTTTTAAAAACCTTGATGAAACCAGTCCCTGTTTTACAGCACAAATCTGACAACAGTTACTAGTACTTAAATACTAAGGGCTTCCTTAAACCCCCCCCCCCCCCCCCCCCCCCCCCATATAGGCTCCCATAGATCAAACTTACAAATCACTCTCCAAATAAAAAATAATAATAATATGCAATCAATATGATAAATTTAGGTGCAAAAGTAACCCCTTTTATATTATCAATATTCAAGATGCCAAAACCCCGCTAGTTATAATTAAGGAATATATTATCAATCAGACTCACACAGTCTATGACAGACAGTTGAGGAGAAACTAATGCAATTAAACATACTGTCTACCCTATCTTATGAAAAGAATCTCCATGTTGAATTTGTAACGTGAGATAGAACACTGCGTCAATTCTTTGTATAACATTTGTACGGCTCATTAACTGCCTAAAGGTGTTTAAAGTGGGAGTATAAGTTACTCTGTTTTTTTGGATTAAAGCCCTTGTAGATCTTAAGAGTGTATTAATTTACAGAAATGAGTTTGTCAAAAAATAACCATAACAAAATCATCTGCAACATAAACTGAGCTTAGCACATCTGAAGTGAAATCTCCATCTAAATGTTATTTTTCACAAAAAAAAATTATATTCCTCAGCCATAGCTGAATTTTAATCAAACTTACATAATTTTTTTCATTTGAAGCATTCTAGGCCAGGATTTTTCTGCCAAAAACTCATAATGAACAATTTTTCCTGGAGTTCACGCCATTTTCTAGTGTCTAACCAACCTGTAATCTTGCTTTTCTGACACTGGCCATAACTCTGTAACAAATTTGGAAAAAGCAGGAGACGCCATTCATTCTACGACTTGACTTCTGAATATTGCAAGACACTCCTGTCGTAACAGGCCAGTAATTAGTGCATGCTGCCAGTGAACCCATGGTAATTTCCAAACAGTGTCAAGATGGCCGATTACGGATATTTGGTCAGAAGGCAGTGAATATGATTCATTTGCGATATTGATTAAGGCCTTGATCTTATGTATATTATATGTTTTAGCAGTTTTATTTGTCCTCAGATAAGTTCAAACAAGAAGCAATCCATGCACTTATAATGCATTCGAAATCCTGGCTTGGATTGCTTTAAGTCATTCACAAATATGAAGCCCGGCCTTGGAATACACCCATATATGAATAACAAAATCCTAAACCTCAATGCAACTGCTGCCCCCTCCCCCTTTTCTCACTACCAGAGGCCATTTAAATGAGTGATGATGTCATTTTTGTGCAAAAAAATTCTCAATGCACAGAAAGTGAATGGGTGGTGAATAACCCTGACCAATGAAATATCTGTGCACGTTTATCCAGTAAAAAAAATCCTGTCTGTGACCCTGGTAGAGGGTACCCCCTCCCCCCCCCCACCCCCACCCAATAAAAAATAGACCTGAAGTAATGTTAACCATACATGTAGGTAGCAAGTGTTTCACATCATAGTCTGCTTGCAAATCACACTTATTACACAACTTCATGTCATTAAAATAATATTTAATTCATTCCCAACAGCAATCCCTTGAATGTTACTTGTATTGTTATTACTTACTAGTGACCCAACCAAATAGTTTCATATATTTCAAACAGGGTTTTGCAATTTTTTTGTCATTTTCCCAAAGTTCACAGCTTCTGAAAGTCAGAAAAATATTTGCTTGAGTCAGACTCTCGGGTTAATTGAAAGCAAACATTCAAATAAAAACTTAACTGTTTGCAAAATAACTTGTGTTATTTTTCTGCTATTACTTCTTTCTATTCTTAGAATTTCTGAAAGAACGCAATTCTTTTTATGTAGATTTTGTACATTCTTCCAATATCTTCCAATGAAAAATAACAGTATTTTGTAAATTCAACAAATATGATCCCTTATCATATTAAGACAAAATTAGAAACCTTCATTGGTTAACATTCTCACCTGTATGTCAAAATGAACTGAAAAGTTAATAATGGTCACATTTCATGAAACACATTAAGAAAACAGCTTAGCATACATTAACACATAGCAAAACAAAAATGAAAAGCGGATTTATTTTTCTTACCAATGAATCAAAAATATACCACCCAAGAGCTTCGGGAAAACTGTAAACCCCACGTCTAGTTTCTTCAGTTCACAAATTTCACCTATCAATACGCTTAGCTTTAAACCAAAACTTTTTGAAAAAGCAATTCACAACCTTACAGGTCCACTGCAGAGGAAAATTGTGGATTGGATGTCATCCTTCAGCTAGGACCAAGGCCCTATTCAGAACAGAGGACTAACTAGTCCAAGGGTCAAATATGGCAACTCACTACAAAGCTTGCCGTCTAATCTGCTAATAGACACTGAATAGATATCCTGTGGGGAAGTATTCAAGTGGGTCGGCCATATTTGACCCTCGGACTACTTAGTTCCCTGTTCTGAATGTGGCTTAAGTCTGAGGCCATGCTTGACTTAACTTATGTAATATAGACAGAGATGTGCACTACTCAACACCAAAGTGTGAATAAGCTCCCACTGATAAATACAAAGTGGGATGTCTGGTGATGGTATAAAACTGATAATTCACTCACTGTGAGCAGCCTTCCTGGAATCCTTATAGTTTTAACTATGAAAGTAGTGTGGAATACCCAGTTACTCGCATTCTGTTTAAGGGACCATTTCCATAACACTATCGCACTAGCAAGACCGATCTACCGTTATCTAAAAGGGGACTCTCGCTGAACTGCATCCAGCTTAAGATTGCAAGAAAGTTAATTACCCTCCTAGAATCTTCAGTAGGCGTGACAGACATTTAAGCTGCTTAAACTGAATGCAATTTAGCGAGAATCCTCTCGGAGTTAGATCGATCCTGCTAGTACGATAGATTTATAGGAACCCAGTCTAAGTCCCATCCAGAAGTTGTTCAGAATATGCAATAATTTGTTGCAATTAGATTCCCAAGATTTACTTTCACTAATCTGAACATATTGGAGGAAGGAAAGGATCAAAGAGGAAAAGGAAACAAATGCCATGTTCTCAGTTTGAAAAAAACTTTTTTTTTCAAAAAAACTACCCTCCATTCCACCAGCCTTAAGGTAACACAGGTGGGGAGACGAAGCAGGAGGGAATTTAATAAAGGGCAGAAAATTTGCTGTAATAAACTCAATTTGTTACCTTTTTTCTAATTTAAACTAGAACCAGCAGAACTTTTGAACTCTGAACACAAGTTTTTTTTTTTAATTGCTCCACATTTGTTTCCCTTCTAGACAAAACAAAATGATGTGGTCAACATATATACATGATTAATAAGTGAGATTAACTTATGCGAAAAATATGTAATTATCACAGGAATTTCCTCATCATCATCATGCAACATTAAATTTATAAGACTGATCCTCTGCATCGGATAACATTGAGTGTCCATGCGTGTGCATGTTTTGCTCTTGCACCACATACACACACATACAAACACAGAGAGAGAGAGAGAGAGAGAGAGAGAGAGAGAGAGAGAGAGAGAGAGAGAGAGTAAATTAAGAGACCAATCAAATATCTAATCACATATATGTCATTAACCTCACATGGCCTCTTCTACCATCAACCACACAATGATAATTATCTTAAACTGGACCACCCACCAACACAATTACATCTAAGTCTGATCATATTAGAGGGTCTATAAGAGTTCAATACCAGACAAGCCTATAAATAGTTAGAAGATTGTTCAATTACCAAGCTTTGTTATTTCAAATTGATATGAAGGCGTGTTACCACTGAACGTTCTCTCAGAAGCTCTGTATGTGAGTATGCTTATATACTGATATGAAAAAACTCCTGAAACATTTCAACTTCCCATGTAACGTTCCACACATAATGGGTCTCCTCATAATCTGTTATTACACTATTATGATCAAACTTAAACCCTATTCCCACAGATTTTAGATCGATCTATCCCTGTGGGGAGTCTCACTAGATTACTGTCAGCTTAGCCAGCTTAAATGTCTGTCCCCTCTACTAAATTTAGCGTGAACCCCCAGGGAGTTAGGTTGGTCTAGATGGATATTTCTAAATCTATGGGAATGCAGTCTTAGGCAGTAAATGTTGGTCTCTCTCGAGGGAACACTGAGAGACATTAATGTCCTGAAACACAGAATGATGTATAAAAAATAAATCTCTTTGTAAAATGTGTTGGAATGCATATCAACAGATCCCAAAACATGCTAAGCTGATATAATGTCGAAGCTAATGTCTGTATGTGACTGCTTAGTCACAAATAGAAATAAATAATATCATATATGGGTTAATAGCAGCAGGAAGTCATCAGTGAAAAAAATTGAAGCAAAATAAACTTAACCAACCCTCTGCAAGCTTGGTATCTCTCAGGTATCCTTTTTGCCTGACTGATCTGGCATTTTATTTTTATTTCAAAACAAAAATAGGGTGACAGATGCTGAGTAGGCATTGGGTAGAGAGGGGGGAGGGGTGTTTAGCCCCAATCTTCTTCCTCCATGAAAGTAAGGCTGCTATGGGGATCTGTCCACTTCATTAATCCAAGCACATCAAATATGCTTTCTGTGAATTTTTTTAAAATTTGTTGTTGTAAAATCATCAAATGGACACAGGTGTACAATAAAATGTTTAACTAATCTTATCAGACAAATCCAAACACATCCTTCAAGATAAACTAAAACGGAAGAAAATACAGTGTTCATTTTTTCTTCTGTAAGTTAATTTTTAATTTTTTTTAAATTTTCATGACATGAAATGATAATCTCAAAACCTGCCATCTATTAATTCTATACAGGATCTATCAAGGGCTGGCAATTTTGCATGAAATTTTCATCATAAACAAGATGTAAAATATTTGACAATCCGAGGTCATTTGATCATTGATTTGATGAAAACCAAGTAATTTATCAGACTCAAAGAAAAAAATGTGTTAGACCTTTCGGTTGCTGACAAACAACTTAATTACATTATTGATTACGATAAGGGACTGGAATTGTTGGTCTAATCTACAGATTGATGCAGATCAAAAGTACTTTTTCGCATGTAAATTGGTTATTTGTGGAAGGAGGCATGACATTTGCAATTTTTCACAAGATTATCACGCATAACCAAATGCTCAATGAGGGTTAGAAATCTGCTCCACTAAAGTCTTACTCTTCAGTCTATGTGATAAACCAAAATTAAGAAGAAAATTTTTTCAATAATCCAAATTCAAAAGCTGACTGCATCGTCATGCCTTATAACACTTGTACCATTTTGGACATAGTGAATTCCCATGCACATGTTCAAAAGCGCAGGTGCTTGCACACACAAACACACACGCACGCACACAAACATTATTAAAAGCTAACAAGAACAGTAATGTCAGGTAAAACTTGGGTCACGTATCATAATTTCGAGCTTTAACTGGACACAAAATACTCAAATGGTCTGGTTAACGGAATTTACAAAATATATGATAGGTTTCTGATGTAATGAACCACGCCTACTTGCCCTGATATTATATTCTACAGAGTTTAATTTAAAACTGTCCATGCATTGGTCAGTTTGGCATCAGCAAAGACCTTGCAGCTAAATATAAACCAAGGCATACAATAAACTTAATGCACATAAGCAAAGGTCACAGTGACAGTAAACAGACTGGGTTATATTTTTTCTATTGCTATTATAACATTTCCTTAAACACTTATTATAGTTGAAAGTGTGTAACTGAATTTAGAATGACTTTTATTTATTTTAAGGTTACTCTCTCTCTCTCTCTCTCTCTCTCTCTCTCTCTCTCTCCCCCCGTTTCCACTTGCAAGAACCAACCACCACTAAGCAACAGTATTTATAGCTCAGTTTTCATTAAACTATTCTTGGGGAACAAATGACTCCCCAACCACAAAGCACCTTTTACCATTTCTGTGTTTTGTGTGCCAGTCAGGAATAATAAGCTTGCAATTGGCATCTTTGCCCAGAAACCTTTACCACAGGCCTTGTTTCATGAAACTATTCTTAGCTACTAGCTGCCAATGTGGTATTATTCCATATTTCTACCAAGAAGGCAGAAGTGGCAAACCAATTATGAAGTTATAAGCTGAGCATGACTTCACGAAAAAGTCCTCAGGTTTAAATTTCTCCCTTAACTATATAGATCATATAATATACTTATATTTCAGTCAGCTGAGTTGACAAAACACTTCAAAAATACTCAACACATGTTCCCCTTACCTTTCATTCTTCCCTGGACCACTGCTACTGTTTGCTGCACTGATGCCTATAGTCCACTGGTGAATGAGCCTCTATAGGGGCCCATCCTGAGAATAAGATGCTGCTGCCACCTTTCTGTTGCCAGGAAAACTAAACTAAACATCTGCTGCAGGCGGTTTTTAACAAGCAAATTTAGTTTTGTATTTTAAGTAAAATTAAGGACATGAACCTTTTTAAAAAATCATTATTTGCTGAGATGTGAAAGAACAATGCAAAAAAAAAAAAAAAATTGGCAAAACAGTTGGCAGCAGGTAAAATTTATCTGAAATCCATGCCACAACAAAACTACTAGTGAAACAGTTACCCTAAAAACCAAAAAAGAGGTGTGAAAAAATAATAATAAACTGAAAAATTAAACATTTAGCAAATTAAATGTGCAAAAAGTAGGCTGAAATGTTCAACTTATGCAGTACAAAAAAAATACATCCACTTATAAATGCAGTCACAGCAACAACTTTATTATATCTGTAAGTGAAGGAAAAGATATATGCACTAACTGTAATTACACAGCAAAGCCTGCAAATATACAAACACCAAACAGCAAAAACAGTGCAACAACAGTCACAGATAAGAAAACATAAAATAACAATGTCTGTATATAAAAAGGCGATGCACATTTATGTCAACCTTAATAGAAGTACAATTAAATGCTGACACTACACACCAAAGGAAACCAAACCATAAAATTAAGACAGAAATAACAGGGTTCGAAGGATTAAATGGGAGTCGACAAGTTAAACCACTTCTTCTGTGTTATTTTCCTAATTGAGATTAAAAATTCCAAGATCAAAATTTTCCAATTTATAATTAAAGACCAAATCAAATCTCAATGTATTATTTTTTTTTCCATTGGAGGGGGAGAGGAGAGAGAGGGAGAAGAAATAAAAGGTCAGAAGTGATTTTAATTTATTTCTAAGAATGTAATTCAGGCATTCAGTATTCTTCAAGAAACATGTGAACATACCTTTTTTCCTTATCTCCACCCTTTTCTATATCCATTCCATTTGCATCATCAATAACATCCTTTGTGGAAACATCAGCAGTAACAGCATCAACAACATCAGCACTGCCAACAACAGGAGCAGCAACACTCGGTGTTTCAGGTGTTACAATTTCAGGTAACTCGTCATCATCATCATCAATGAACACATCATCGTCTCCATCCTCGTCATCTTCACAGAATCTGACAGATCTCTGTTCTGTTGCATTGGAAGACATGTTGGTCAGTTTACATACATAGCCCTGAGTTAGAATTACTGTGGTCCTTCCCTGAAGATACGTTAACAACATGGATAGACAAGTGAAGATGCCATTAATTTTAGCAGGAAATAAAACAAAAAGAAACTAGAAAATAACATTTATGAATTTTTTAATAAAATAAATACACTGAGAGAGAGAGAGAGGAATATTGTCAATATCATGAGATGCCAAAAACAAAGCAGGTATTCTGTACGTGAATTGCCTGCCAAAATGATTTTTCCTTATATAGGGTTATAGATTAAAGTTTTCAATAAGGGAAGATAAATATCTTTGCAAAATATACGTAGACATAAAAAATATGACTTGGGCCAAGTTTGGGGCAATTTCAAACGAGTACAGTGTACCTTCAACTTTAAAAAAGAACGTTTTGCGCTTAAATATTTGACGAGTAAGACATACCAAATGCAGTATTTGTTTTTATAAGTATTGTATCAGTCGAACGCCCCTGAAGTACCTTCCTCAAGAAGGATAACCTACCTCTGAACCGTGAACTCTGTGAGTGACCTAGATTCTCATTCTTTTTGGAACCTGTTGACCTACTTATACTCAAGAGGAGCTTAGTGTGAGCAAGAGTGAAAATTTCATTGAAAAACACACCTCACTTTATTGAATAAAAGACGCATATTTGATTCTGTGTTTTAAATAGATTTTAAAAGCTTTTTTTAGAAACCTCAACTTTTGCATCCAAGTAAAAAAAAAATGTGTCCTCCTCATCGACACATTGGCGACACCTGACGTTGATTTTTGTGCGGAAGTTGTGCAACATCAAAACAAACGCATGTGACGCGTGACATTGCACCACAGGTGATCAATGACAAAACAAGTGCTGTATATAAAACGGTTGCCGGGTGTCTTTGAATGACCAAAGGGATTAAACGACAACAGCAGAAGACAGTGCTGTAAGCAGTGAAGAAAAAATAGGAGCGTAATTAGAAGAGGAGAGCCTGGCTTCAAGGTAGCTGAGACAGGAATGCAGTAGTTATTTGAGCTTTATCATGATGTTATTACCTTGTTTTACCCCCTTGCACTGTTAGTGTTTCTCCTCCATTCCGAGATCATCGTTACTCCTCACAAAGTTACTAAGGAAAATTCTGTTATCTTACCCTCACCGTTTCTCCCCTTGCTGTTTGGAAAATTTTGACACTTTCTGTTCCTAGTTTTGACATTGGAAATGAAACAAAAACTAGCAGGTAATGAACGTTTTAAAATAAATGCAGTGACATGATTTGCCTCATGCCCTGGTGTACAGATACCAATTTTCTGTTGTTAGTCAATCTGTACAGGTTGGATACATCATAATTAAATTACTCATTTAATCATTATTCTAAATAAGTGGCATTAGAATTGTATTTTATATTATAGTATCTGGTATTTATATCATATTTCAAACAGAAACTTATGTGTTTTTTAACATCAACTCCATTCTAGTCTCTTTCTGTATTATTTTCCATAATTCTCTCCAGTCTTCAGTCAATGACGGGGAGTGAGAGTGAAGAATCTACCATGAATATGGATATAGCAGGGGAAATAGAAAAGTTAAAAACCCTGTTTGGCAAAGGAGTGAAGATTATCAAGGATGTTGGAGATTTCCTATATGTGATAGACATCAAACCAAATGCAGAATGGGATCTAACCTTCAAGTTTCAGATTCCAAGTATGGACATTTTTTACTTCTTGTATGTTTAAATGTATGAAATATTTTTATTTCTAAATCAATGAAAGATAGTGTAAAAAACAAAATTGCTTACAATTCAGTGTGTCATTTTATATTTAATGAGTATTTAAGAACTCAGGAGAAATCATTCTTGGTAAATTCCGGATGTATAAACTTGCCATTATCCATATAAATATCTGTTTTCAGAAGAAACAGGATCAAATATATCAGAAGTTATTGCCAGATCACAGGCCCTGGACATGGAGCAGTTATCTGAATTGTCCAAGCACCTGCAAGAAAAGCTGACCGGCAGTTGTGTCCAGGGAGAGTTCTTTGAAGAGATTCTCACAGCAGGGCAGGAGTGGATAAAGAGCCACGGTCTTGAAGAACAGGTGGCCTGTACGACTTGTAAAGGATCAAAAGGGAACCCGACATGTAAAAAATCCAAAGAAAAGAGAAAGAAGAAACCAAAAGAGAAAGAGGAAAAAGATGAAAAGAAACCATCAATGAAAACGGCTATGGACGTCATCAAGAGGATATTATGGGATGGCAGCCTGGACTCGGATGACTTTGTAATTGGTTACTTGGATCGTTTCCGTGGAGTCATTGAGAAAGATTTCTCAGAATTTTCATGGGAGGACATAGCCTCAGTAGATTACGACACATTAGCGATTCCAAAACATAGGATTGTATATTTCAAGTACAAGGACCTGATAGTGTGGCATAAGACCAGGAGATTTGACCATGTGTTCGGGTCTGCGGGAAAACCCAGTAAGACAATCATGGAGGTGATTGACCAGTATGAAGAGAACTTGAAGAATAACAGGGCAGAGGAAGAGGAGGAAGAGGAAGCCGAAGGTTCTAGTCTAGACTCTGATGATGACAGCGATGATGGCATAGAAGTGACAATTGATGCTGAGGAAAACAATCTTTGCCTTGATGATGAAGGTGAAGAAGTCTGTGACAACCAGTACTGGACTGATAAGTTGAGACCCAATCACTTCATAGCTGTCCGAATAACCAACCCACATATCGTAGAAACGGTTGCAAATATCCAAGACGCCATCTTGGAAGTTGAACCCCGCTACGAGAGTTGCATAGTGCCCCCCAATGCTCTTCACCTAACACTATGTGTCCTACGATTGGACGGAAAGGAAGCAATAGCTCATGCAGTGGAAACTTTAAAATCAATTCAGTCCGAATTGAAGGCCATAGCTGCGAAGGGAATCAAGCTTCATCTTGAAGGGACTGGCGTTTTCTACGGCAGAGTGCTGTACGCCAAGGTCCATCACGAGTCAGTTTTCACTGAATTACTACATCATCTCCAAGTCTGTCTCAGTGCAGAAGGCCTCCCCATAAAAGATGCGCATGAATTTGTCCCCCATGTGACTATAATGAAAACCACCCGCCCAGTGTCTCGACAACTGGGGACGAAGACCATTAATCCCTATATCCAGGAGCACTTTAAGGACACGATTTTTGGCAACCAGTGCATTGAGTCCATTCATTTGTGTGCTATGGGAGATGAGAGAAGAGAGGACGGGTTTTATATGTGTCCATTCAGTTTAGACTTCTCTGTTCAGTAGGGGAGCTTTAAATACAAAAAAAAACTTACATTTTATCTGTGATACATGATTATGTCGTTTACTTGGAAAATTTAAAAGACTAATTTTATATAGTGGAGAAAGAGTCAAAAAATTTACCAACAGATCAGGGTGTAAAGTGTGACCAATAGTTATTTTTACAAATTGCTTCTTTATCAAGTTTTTTCAAATTCAGGGGTCGAAATGTTTAGAAAATCATACTTTCCCTGCCGGGAAAGTGATTTTATATATTACTTTCCCTGCAAGAAAGTAGCTTTCCCTGACAACAAAATCATGAAAACAGATTTCCCTGATATTAAATTAGATTATTTTAATATGATGATGAATTATCAAGGAAAGAACATATCTTTGAGAAATGAATGTTTATTGTTATGAAATAAACATGGCATCCATACATACCGTAGTGTTTGTTATAACAACTGGGTATATTTACCAACATTAATGTGACTGAAATCTTAGTACCAAATACATATGCTGCATCTGCAGTGCTGACTGTAAGGACCATCAAAATGGCCAAGAGAGCACAAATATTAGGGTACAAGTCTTTATGTACAGTCAGCATTCTACTTAAAAAAGCAACTATGTCCTGGCCCTTTTCATTAAGTTCCAGCATGGATTTTTTTAACTGAGGCCATTCAACCTGGCACGTTTGTTTTAAAGCCAGCATTATCCAGTGTCCTTCTATAATGTTCTAAAAGCCTTTCAATTGTCTCATCTCCATACTCGTCACTGTCTTTATTCTACATGGGTCCATCTTTGGCAGCTAAAAAGTAAGTATTAATAGTAATTGATTGATTGATTGAGATTTTATTGCAATTATATACAGTCACAGAGAAATTACTGGAAATTGTTCACTAGAATGGTAATGTAAATACTTTACTACGAAACAATGAATTCAAGGCACACTATTTATTTATTATTTTTCATGTAATCATGGTCAAGCCAATAAACAATTGGACTGATTTCTAGTGTGTTCAATGATTAATTTCATTTGAAACATGGGGCATTTTCTTACTAGTGAGCAATTTTATACCAATTAGAAAAGGGGAAGTTGAAGAAATGCAATGAAATTTTGATGTTAAAAACACTCCATTTTCAGAAGTGAAGGGAATAAAGATATTAGGTCCTCAATTATAAAGGCTAGAATAACCCATGGAATCTTTAAAAAGTTCGTCAGTTTGGTAGGAGTTCAATGAAAAACAAATCAATCACTTCACAAACTAATTTAGTCCAGAGGGCGCTCTTGAGAAGAGCAGAAAATTCGAGGGTAAGAAAAACTCAGTCTGTGAAATGGCCGATTTGTTTTTCAATGCATCATGTCATCAGCAAAGAGAATGAGGTAGGGCAGTTTTTATGTTTACTAAGTAACAGAAAAGTAAATACGTCTTGTTTATCATTTACAATTCATTAGATATGAAACTTGTCTGGTATTATTATTATTATTATTTACGACGTACCTACATCGTCGCCATGTGCGCCTGCTTCACCCTCATTTCTTGTCGTGTCTTGAAGTTTACATATGTTTTGTTTAGCGAGTTTGCTTTTGTCTTTGATTTTCCACTTGGGAAACTCGATTCATTTTCTGGCCATCAACCTCCCTCAGACTTGGTCCCAACACGCTCAACCTGAATCTTGCGTCAGCTGATCGTGCATAAATGGCTGACTGATATTCGTTCCCCGTACTAAGCTGTCTGGTGCCCGTTATTTGTGTAGGCTTGGACGTTGCGTTAACTTTGTTCCCGCATATTAATTTGTTTCCGTAAGCTGCGTAGGTTTGTACCTGTCTACGTTATACCTGCTAACTGCGCAGGATTGACCCTTTCTATGTCAAACATTGTGTAAATGGGATAGGGAACGAGTCAGATATACAACTGTAAATGCGCCGGGACAATTTTGATTGACAACTTTCTTGAAATTCAAAAGGAGGCCCCGTTACAAATTCTAGCTAGTCACGTGAGTGCGTCCTTAGTTTCAGAGTGAGTACTTACGTCTAGCTTACTTGCGTTGTGGAAAATGGTTAAATAAATGACGGCTTGTGCTAGGTGCCAGGAAATGAATTTTATTATAGGTAATAGTTCTTCGGGAAAGCGACCTTTAATAGCGGTTTCCCGAGAAGTTATTGCATTTACCGGGCATTTTCAACGATTTACCGGACGGGAAAGTAAGACTTCACATAGATTTCCCGAGCCCGCAATAGCTTTCCCTCGGGAAAGCGGGAAAGCAACATTTCGACCCCTGCAAATGTTGTTTGAATAAGACTTGTGATTTAAAAAAAATGTCCACTGTTGTTGTTGTTTTTTTTTTTTTTTTTAATTTTTTGTATCATATGCATATTTTATTCCAAATCAGAAAATGAGCTCTCTACCCCTTTCCAATTAAAGGGATAACAACTTCATCTTGGAAAAAAAGTTTTTTTCCTGGGGTAAACAATTTTTATGTACAGACACAGATGTNGTTTGTTTAATAATCTCTTAAGATATTATTACAGAGTATAGTCATCTGTGGAGGTTACATAGTCTGATGCTTTAACTGCTATTTTCTGGTAAAATAAAATATGGTATACTTCTTTGAATTGTTTACATTCATAGTTTTATTGTGAAATTTAGATCTCATACGAAGAGTTGTTATCCCTTTAATTCATTGCGCCCTCAACTATCAACAATCTGTATAACTGACGTGGATCACTTGCCTCCATCAAACCCTTTATTATCAAGGATGGTTTGCAGGGCAGATGATATCCTTTCATCTTGCACAAGATTAGCGTTTTTGGATACAGGTAAATTCCTAAGGCTAACAACGGCATATATGTAACGTAGCTCTCTGTCGAGTTTAATATCTGCCTTTTATTTAATTTGTATCATTATTATTGTAATCAAGAACACGAATATGAAATGTCAAATCCACTACTATGCGGGCGATTTAGGAGCGCGGAAAGATTTTTTCCTGGGGGCCAGATTTTTTTTAATTGTCGATTGAAAGGGGGTGTATCCGAATTTTCTCAAACGTATAGTCGACCGAGCTCGTTGACAATTTTATCAGTTTTGTATAGTCTTAGGCTAAACTATCCGGCGCAGTATTTTAAAATTTATAATATATTTAAATATAATTCAAAAATATTTCACAGATTTACTTTCAACAATTTCAGATAAAATGCACTGAAAGTAGGTTTATATTGGGTGACAGGGGCACAAATTATTCTTCCTTCCACCTATACATTATACTGTTGACAAAAATAACAACAAAGTCTGAATGTTTGATATTATTATATATGTAGAAATATGTTACTTTCTATTTTGCTACCTTGCATCATGAATCACCGCTTTCATTATCCTGGGTGATTATTATAAAATAGTTTTGCTCTGTCCGCGTGCTCTCAGTTAATCTTATATCTTTTCTGAGTTCAACTCCTGTCACGTCGGGCTTGCAACCAATCAAAGAATATTTTTTCCACTTTCACAAATATGTAAATTTTGAAAAGCTGAAATAATTAAAGCTCATAAACACCGACGTGTGGAATTGATGCTGACTATCAAAGGCCCCATTCAGAAAAGGGGACTAACTAGTCCGAGGGTCAACTATGGCCCACCCACCTCCCCACGGAATATCTATTGTGTCTATTAGTGGATTAGGATTTGATGGCAAGCTCTGTTGTGGGTCGCCATATTTGACCCTCGGACTAGTTAGTCCCCTATTCTGAATGAGGCCAAATATCGTCAAATCTCTAATTTTGAAGCGAGTGTAAGTGAGCAAGAAAGTTCGTTTTTCAAACGGGCGCAGGTCCGGAGTAGCAGTGGCTTAAATCAGTTCAATTCTTTAATTGAAGGTACATCATCACCTTGATATTTTAAAACTTGTAATCAGTGTTCTCTGAATCCTTCTATGATGATCGCTGCCCGTAAATCTCCCTCTCTCTCTCTCTCTCTCTCTCTCTCACACACACACACACACACACACACACACTCTCTCTCTCTCTCTCTCTCTCTCTTCAAATAAAAGCTAAAATCCTGGATGCGGCAAATAACCCGGCGGCGAAGTTGTATCGTACAGTCCAGGCTGGAACTGGTGCGGGGGAGGTCCTGGGTACTGTCCCCCGCCAACGTACCGCATCCCCGCCATCTCCCCCGGACCAGGCATCCCGGGGAGGGGCAAACTTGGATACGGTGGTCCTCCGCCAGCTGGCGCGTGAGGAGACGACGTCATCGCATACAGGCCGTCGTCCTGAGAAGTTGGGGGGAATGATGTCGTAAATCCAGGGTGGGTCACGCCCAAATTCATGCTACCAGAGGGGGGTTGATATCCCCCCATTAAAGAATACTGACTCCCCCCGAGTTGAGATTCAGCTGTAGCGTACATAGCATGTTGCGGATGCTGCTGCTGGGGATATAAAGACGGCTGGGAGTTTTGCGGATATCCATACGGCTGCCCACCGGTATAAACCTGAGGTGGACTTGTGAGTAAATCCTGTGGCGGATACCCCTGCTGTGCGGGCACAGGAAGTCCTCCTACGCTGGGCGGATAATATCCGCCGGATTGCACTGGCATGACATCTTGCTGGGGCGGGTAGCCTGGTTGTGGCGCATAACCCCCCTGGACGGGCGTGTAACCCCCCTGTGAGGACGGGAATCCCCCCTGGGGAGGCGGGAATCCGCCCTGCGGAGGCAGATGCGACATTTGATGTTGTGTTGTTGATTCAAGGCGTCGTTTTCTCCGGGATGACCTGAAAGACGTTTATGAAACATATTGCATTAAATTGCGATTCAGTAAATTGGGCTCCTATTAGCAAAGTGTGCATCATTTCAGGTAATACAATAAAGTCCCACACTGTTAATTATGACATGACTAATGTCAACACATTCAACAAAATACTAGAAAAGCACTCAGAGAACGCAGACTCCCGCCGAGACGAACATTTAACTAATAATTAACCATTAATTACGAAATGGATCATCACCAAAATGTAATCATTCGTTCCTTGGACCATTTCCGACCTATCCAGAAAATTTCAGTAGAATCCGTCCACAACTTTCGGCATAATGCTGCTAACAAAACTATCTAATCAACGAATAACGAAGAAAACTATAGTTAGTTACTAACTAACCAACTAACTAACTAGCGGGACGGAAAGAATAACCTCCTTGGCGGAGGTCGCTATCCCTCCATACTTTTTTCTTACAACCCCGAATCGCCAACTGTCAAATATAGACAGGTAGAAGGATTTTATAAGCTGGATGTTTTCAGATTGCCTAAATAAAGCTACTAGAAAGTAGAAGGTGCATATTGAGCCAATGTGTGTGTGTGTGTGTGTGTGTGTTTGTGTGTACTTATGTCAAAGAAGTCACTAAACTCCAGCAAATGCCAGCATACATGTATATATGTATGTATATAGTGCCAAAGGGTAAAACTAAAAGAAATGTCACGCACAAGTTTCGGTGCATTTCCCGAAAATTAATATTTGCACATATATTTTAGGCTTACTATCTGTGCCTTATAAATTGGAGGTGGGGGTGGGAGGGTGTAGGCCAAATGTACGACGAGAAGTTTAAAGAAGGTGTCGTTTGAACAGTTTTAAGGTCTTTATCTGCTGCCCGACAGATAAATTTCGGTCTTTTACTTTATTTATTTATTTATTTATTTTTTTTTGAGGNTCTCTGTATGGTCTTCACTCCAGCCTTACACTCAGCCGTACACTTACCTTTGCCGCTCGTAAAAAACCTGCTACAGTCTATTGCACCCCAGATATTGCACCTGTTCAATGTTTCGTTTGGAGTCAAGCTACCTTGCCACGCCGTATTTATAATCCATCCAACTGCAATCGTACTAAGGTAACGAGTTCAGTCACTGGCAAACCGAAGCTCTATTTGCCCTTGCATTCACTGCCGTTATTACAGAAGCGGAGTGGAGTACATTCAATGCTGTTGTTTACTGTTGGCTAGGACGCCACCTTGCAAAATAAACATGCGCATACTTTGTCCATAGATCAATAAAGCCTGGAGAAATCGTGTGCTTTAGAGACCGTTTTCAAATCCGCGCTGTGTACGGTGTAGCTAGCCACCTTCAGCTTCTCGTCTGACAGTCGCCGTTGATAACAAACAACGTCAGGTGTGAGGGAAAGGATCGAGAGCTTCAGCGGTGCCGAATTGGCGTTTTCGTTGATATTTCGTGTTTGTTTGGGTGTGTGTGTGTGTGTGGGGGGGGGGGGGGGGGGTAGCTTTTCTCTTCAAATAGCATACGAAATAATAGACGAAGACACTTGTATTATAATATGTAGGGGTCAGGTATACGGGAAAATTCTTGGTTGTCTGGATCTGCGTTTTAAACTAGTTTTGAGAGGGAGAAACGAACTTGAGAAAGGAAGAAAGCCCCCTCCCCTCTCTCCAGACACCCCAGTAAGAGAGAGGGGGGGGGGCAGTTTCTCCAATCGTCCGCCAATCTCTTTTGACAACATCAGCCTCCCATTGATCGATTTTTACCTTTAATATCTGTATGCATAACCGTTTATGGTTTTTCACGATCTCTTACCGGCCATGGTTGTATAAAAAGGTGTTAGATGAGTTAAGTATTTTAAACNGGAGAGGGGGAGTGAGGTAAACTTGCATATAAATTGAGGGCATTAAAGGGGCGGGTTTACAAGTGAACTGGTCACAATTTGTTGGCAATTTATGATAATAATAATAATAATAATAATGTTTATTGAGCTATAAATGTGTACATAGTTTGACATTTGCTGGCTCTTTAATCCACCGCTTCTACGAAGGGTAGTATATATATATATATACATGTATACAATAAGGATAATAATGAATAATATAATATGAAATATTATAACCACTTACTTAATGCATTGTAGTAAGTACACGTGTGATATTATCATATTTCTTTATAATACACTTGTAAGGCTGCTTTACGACAGCGACTTATGTTAGGTTAATTTTCTACTTTGGCATAGTTGTAGAAATGAACTTTACAACAGCAAGAGCGCTTGATACACACTGCGGGTTGAGGATTTTAGACATTTTAATTTAATATTTTATTAAAATCATCAAATTATGAATTATCTTTCTGTAATTATAATTGCCCTTCAGAGTAAAAAGCGCAGTTGAATCATGTTAAAGGTACTTTTCCGCTAGATATATAACTCCTAACCTCTTTTTACCTCTTAAGTAGACTATCCTACAGTCAAACCAACCCCGCCCACCCTTTCAAATATAACGTATTTAGAATAAAAGCCTCAGTATTGCTATAAATCAACTCGCTTCATGTATACTGTTATGAAATCACCACACTACATTTTCAAATATAAAACGGCCAATAATTAAATCAACAGATATACAGTGGTAACATATGAAAAAACGTTCTTATAAGTTGTCACATCCTGAGAAACGCCGTTTCACTTTTTCTGCTCAGGTGAGGTGAGAAGGGTGGGTGGCAAACAAAGAATATTTTATGAAAATACTTTATTTAATGTGCTTCATGTTCACCAATGACGAGATAAATATATACCGGAGACGTTGAAAACACCAAGACCTTCCTGACCCTCCCCCCCCACCCCCCAGCACAGCATTCTAATATTCTCAACTTTTTCAGACATGCCCCTTTTTAATTTAGAAGTAGTAGTATTCCCCCACATCAGAGAAGGCCTTGAATGATTAATCCTTAAAATATGACCAAATACAAGGCCTCGTACGTTAACTTTTTCCTGTTAACCGGGTCAACTGCACCTTACATCCTGAATCTTGACCTGGTCGCAGTATAGCCGTATATGCTAGCTATAGGGCCTAATACTAGTATATGCTGCATATTCGTTACATTAGAATGTACTGGGTGCATAGTTTGTGACAAAAATGAAATTCAGTATTAATTAAATACATATCCAGGCGTTAAATAACAAAGTCTAAACTGGTGAGCTTACGTCATCAGGCCTTGTGCTATAAAACCCCATAGAGGTCTAATCAATACCAAGAAAGATATAGGCTACACACGTGACTCAAAATTCTAAAAATAGCATTCGCTGTTTGAGGCTATTTTTAGTAAGTAGGAAATCTCTTATAAAACTTGGCAGCATGGGTCTTTGCCGGACATAGGCAATTAAGTCAGACTTTATCGTCACAAACTGTGAAGAAGGGATCTAGAAACAGAAAACACGTTGTTTGTTAGTTCAATATTTTTATTATTTTTTTCATTAAACTGTTTGACAGGAGATTCAAATGGGGTTGTTTGCATGTCTAGGCGGTAATTCATGTGGTGAGTATATTCCTTTTCTCTTTACCAGTAAATAAAGTATAAAACGTGGTCATACATTGCAGAAAAAATAATTCAGTAATGCTTTTTCAGTCGTTTATTTATTTGCTTGAATGATAAATAAATCGATAAATCGTCCGTGACTTTCTAAAGCCACAGTTCTCTCTAATTATCCGGTTATTAAATTGAAACACTCGATTTACACACTGTTAAATCGAAACACTTGTTCGATAACTTGTTTTAAGAAAAAAGAATCTGACCTTTCAGACGCAGATTCTACGGCGTACCCTATGAGAAAGAAGTTGGTGATTGTTGGGGATGGGGCCTGCGGTAAATCCTGCCTGCTCAACGTGTTTACACAGGACGACTTTACCCTCAGCTATATTCCCACCGTCTTTGAGAACTACGTAACAGACATAGAAGTGGATGGAAAACAGGTGCGTCTCTTTTGTAGTATTTTTTTAGAATTAAATTGAAAACTTGAGAGTTAAAATTGTCTTTTGTAAAATATAGCGTTCATTTGATTTTAGGTCGGTCGGTCGGTCTCTCTCTCTCTCATATATATCTCTACTATTTTTAAGTTGCATTAATTTTTGTTATTTAAGATTGAGTCTCTCTCTCTCTCTCTCATATGTCCCTACTGTTTTTAATCAGAATTAATTTTGTTATTTTAGATCGAGTTGGCACTTTGGGATACTGCCGGGCAGGAAGATTACGACCGCTTACGGCCCTTATCTTATCCCGATACTGACGTCATCCTGATGTGTTACTCCATCGACAGTCCCGACAGCCTGGCCAACATCGCCGAAAAATGGGCCCCGGAGATCAACCATTTTTGTCCCAATGTTCCTGTAGTTCTAGTGGCAAATAAAAAGGACTTGAAAAAAGATGAAGAGATCATTACTGAACTGGCAAAACTGAACGAAAAACCGGTGGATTACATGGCTGGGGAAGACACTGCGGCAAAAATTGGTGCTTTTTCTTTTCTTGAGTGTTCGGCGAAAACGCGAGAGGGCGTTAGGGACGTATTTGAGACTGCCACGAGAGCGACGTTATTGAAAAGGAAACGCCGTAAGATCCATCGCAGATGTTAATTTTTTTTCACTCTGTTCTAAAGAAATTTGTCATGAGTGATGCTGGGCAAAGAGAAGCAAAGTAAAGACAATCATGGTATTAAAAAATAAATATATTTCAAGTAATGCTGCAATACCTTCTGCTATACATGTACAATTAGGCTATATGTGGCATCAGTTTTTTTTTTTTGTTTTTTTTTTGTTTTTTGTAATTATACACATTAAGTGTCTTTCATAATAAATATTTGTTGTTAACCAACCGTTAAGTTTTGACATTCGATAACTTTCAGTTTTTTTTTGGATGAATTACAATCGCGATTTTTCTTAACGATATTTAAGGCATATAAATGGTGTTTCCAGACCCTCGTCATCTGTGAAGAATATGACTCTTAAACTATAAAATTGATACTATTATCGAGGTCTTGTCAGTAAATGTGCAAGCGCGCATCTCTCTTTTTACTATAATCACAACCTTACAGTATAGCCCAGTGGCGACCCTCTCTCCCACCGCTCTCTCCCACTTTCATTCCATCATAGTAAACGACAGCAACAAAGAATAACAATATAATGTCTACCAACAGGCCTGCTGTCAGCAACCGGGTCTCTTTTTGCCGAAAACTGGACCTTTCCCTCCCCTCAGTTGACCCAGCATAAGAAATGACATACATGTAGAACTCAGATCAAGTATTGATTCAGAGGGGACCTTTTCTTGCCAAAAAGACGGGTTTTAACCCCACACCAGCTCGCCCCGTCTACGGACGTGGGCCTTATATGTTTTTTACAACTTTTTTTATAATACAGACTTGACATTTAATATGGAATATTTCAGTTTCGAAGGTATGCCTAGGTAAAAATTCGTTCTTTTTTAAAAAAAAAACCGATCTCATATAAGATTTGTGAATGGAGAAGTGTGTAGTCAGGTGTGTCGCTACCAATTAACTGACTTCCATGTCTGTTGCGCTGCTACATTATGTAAAATGCGGTGATTTAATTGGGTAGTGTTCTTTTGGGCTGGTCAATGCTTGGCTTAGGCAAATCTTGGTTCTGTCAAAAAAATATCCGTATGTCGGCAACTATTCCATAGAAGAATTTGAAATTTTGCATGCAAGCGGTCAGTTTTGCAGTGCGTAAAATGAGCTAATGAGTGCTTTACAAATTTGTAAATTTGTGGCAGAATGGCGCGAAAAAGACAGACACTACCAGACAGATTACAGCGCCAAACGGAACGGTCCGCACAGTTTTATAGAGTAATACCCAGACTGATGTAACTACACAGAGGTCACACCCAATGCATCGAAATCTTATCTCCAGGGTTCAGGACCCACTGTCTTTCGGGATACGCAGCTGCAACTAAACAAAAGCCACCCAGTCTGTTCAGAACGAGGGGTAAATTGCCACCACAATGCGTTTTTCAAGGCCCTTAACGAGCACCAAACTGGTTTTAGCAGGTTAGAATACCAGATGACCTGCGAGGTACCCACTGTAAACAGCAAAACATCGTCGTCTGTTTCTCTAATGAATTGGGGGCCATGACCGTTTCTGGGTAGAACACTGAAACCGCGTGGCTTTCTTTATTGAGGTCAGATTTCACCTGTACCTCCCAGCTAGTCAAAACAGAGTTTACAGACATCCAGAAGAGGCCTACGACGAAGCATGTACCGCGTGTAAAGTGACACGGGTCATTGACAGCGTCAGTATTTGGAGTGGATACCACATTGGTGCCAAAACACCAATGGTAGTCATTGACGAAAACCTGAACCAGATCAAATAAAGGAATAATCTGGGAACCACTTGACTATCATTTGATAAGGGGCACCTTAGGAACAATTTTAGGTTGCACGGTCAGATTGCCGGTTCACACAGAGCACTTTTAATAGCAGATAACTTACAGAACCAAGGGAATGAGCAGCTACCCTGGTCATCAAAATCGCCACATTTGAACCGCATAGACAATATGTGGGTAAGCCATTACTCGCCGAATCAACTGCTTACATGCCCTACATCAAAACTGGACCAAATTGGACAATTTTGGACCGATGCCTGGAATAATATTCCAGATTGAACTCTAAAAACTTTTCCCAAGGAATGCCTTGCCGCTTGAGAGCGCTGGTAACAGACAGAAGAGGCCAGGCGTAACAGCGACCGTTACTATGACTACACACTGACATGAGGGTCCATTGTGTAGCGTATAACTCTTTTACAGACGATAATTTTGAAAATATAGAGATCCAAAATATCTCTTTTAATGGATGTCGTATGACATAGAATAGGCAATGTATTTCTGTTTGCCTCACTGTCGAATTCAACCAATGAGCTGGTGTCAGCATGACATCAAAGAGATAATTTAAAGTTATTAAAACACGAATTTAATCCTTATTTTCATTTATCAGTCAGCAAAATAGCAAAAAACTGATGAAAAATGACTTGGAAAAAAATATTCCATATTAAATGTCAAGTCTGTATAAACGAGATAAGTAATAAGTGATTTATCGGTCAGGGAGTAGCCTAAATGGCTTGACCAAAGTAAAGGTCAGTTTTTAGAGTCACCTAAATTATCACTCGTGGGAGTAATTGTCATCTGAACTAGCAATTTAACCTTAAGTATACCAAATTAAAGCTAGATAAAATCAAGCAACTTTTTTCATCGCTACCTTTCAGTAAAATTGATGTGTCATAGCCCATGGTAATGTAATGATATATTTAATAGTTGTTGGGAGTTGGGAAACACACTCCCCTTGAAAGAAAATAGAGAGTAGATAAAAAGTCGTCAGTCAGTGAGCTGTGGGTTTTTATGATAGTCCTTCACTCTTCATGGTTCGTTACACAACTAATGTGTATATTCCCTGTCCTGGTGAAAATAAAGGAAGGAAAATGAAAAGCCCCATTTTCACAAATGCCAATAATATTGATAAGATTTAAAAATAATAATTATTACTTCGATTACTATATTGTTATAATAAATATATACATAAATGGAAGAATTAACATGTAAATAAACCAATGCAAAAAGTTGTCTTTATATTTATTTTCTATTGCAACATGACTGAAAATGTGTAAAATAAGAAACAATACGACACCAAAAAAATACAGTACATCGACATCATTTCGTAAAATTAACCGCGATGAATAATTAATTTTAAAACGATGTATAAATTAATATTAAAACATTTTATAAAAAGCGTTATGTTGCTAGTGGCTTCGACACTAGAAAATATATTCATTATTTACAATAACAAAACAAAATGCTAACAGCCAATTAAGACAGGAAAAAATACCAACCACACTTTCAAATACGTGTGTAATATTAAATTTAAAAAAAGCTAATTTTAAGTTAAAACAGATAAAATGTAACAACAGTGTCAACAATCAGCCGACCTCTATCGCCGAAAATTGTTTTTTATTATTTAGTTCAAAAAATTTTTATAATCTACAATTTGATGAGAGAGAGAGAGAGAAAGAGAGAGAGATTTGACATGTTAATATGCAAATAATGATAGTGCAAAGGCTTTGCACAGCAATCTTCCAAAAAATCTTAACCCAGTCATTACCCTATAAATAAACCACACAGTGAGGCTATTTTTAGCATTACGGACCTCCATTATAAAAGAGCGTGGTTCGCCCGGCTAGTCATTTTCTAGCGCGAGAGAATCACAACAAAGATCACAGATAAATATTGTAAATAACAGGTACATATGTTTTTTGAACCACGACGATGGGATTGTGGTCGTGTCTATACAATGGTGAGGAGTAACTCTCGTTTTCATTTTTTGATATTATTTTACTATTACCTTTAAAAATAAATATCTAAATACAAAGTAACATTTTTAAATGATTATTACAGATCAGTTTAACGTTGTTTCCGCGTTGAACACTATTTTTATTGATGTAATACTGTTCTTGTGTTATCTGAGGGCAGTATAAAAGATGGGAAAATGATGACTTAGCGAGGATACGAGAGGAATTATAAATTATTTGCGATAATATTGCTCAGACAGAGAGAGAGAGAGAGAGAGAGAGTTAAATGCTATTATTCGGCAAGTGGAATACATTTTTATTTTCAGATAGGTCTTCTAAAGCTCATCAGCCACGCAAAACAATAATCATTCTTGGAGACGAGGGTTGTGGAAAGTCTTGTCTAGTCAGCGTTTTCACAAAGGGCAACTTCGCCACAAAACGTCTTCCTGTCCCTTCCACGAGTAATATTTCATACATAGAAATTGATGGCAAAATGGTTATTATTTTTTCATGTGGACAAACGACAGTTTAAATGTTGAGCTGCATATCGTCTCAGCCCACATTCTCATTATCAACAATATCAAAAAATCTTACATATATTTTGTTTGTTCCACACTTGAATAATAAAGAAAAACGTCTGTTTTAAACTTGATGCAGGATCCGCTTGATAAAAGCGAGAAATTTCAAAATTTTACATTTTATATTTCATACATAGAAATTGTTGGCAAAATGGTAATTATTTTTTTATTTGTTGCGCTGCATATCATTTCAGCCCACGTTCTCATTATCAACAATATCAAAAATCTTACATTATTTTGTTTGTTCCACACTTGAATAATAAAGAAAAACGTCTGTTTTAAATTTGATGCAGGACCCACATGATCTCTGTGTTAATCCCCCCCTCACACGAAACCCTATCATTTTCAAGAGTGAATATCGAGAAAGTAAATTGTGAGTGTGGTATTTATATCTTTAACTGTTATATCATATTTTTTTAACTTTTTGTTTTACTTTTAATACTTTAAAAACTTATTGCTTCTGTATCAGAAATGCCGATTTTGAAAACTTCCTTCCAGATTGAACTTATCCTCCGAGAGCCAGCGGGGCTAGATGACATCACCAGGCTTCATTCCCTTTCAGGCAGCAAAAAGGACGCTGTTTTACTGTGTTATTCAATTGACGATCCCGGCAGTTTTCAAAATGCCTCATACAAATGGGCACCAGAGATCAACAAACGATGCCCGGATGTTCCCATTGTTTTAGTTGGAAATAAAAAGGACTTACGAAATGACAAATTTACTATTTGTGAACTAGGGACTCTACACGAACAACCGATTGGTTGGCAAGCGGGACAAAAAAGTGCGGAAAAGATACATGCGTTTTCTTATATGGAATGTTCAGCAAAAACGCGGGAAGGAATTCGAGAGTTGTTTGAGACGGTAGCAAGAGCGGCGGTGTCGAAAAAGGAGTGTTGAACTGTTGTTCGGAAATAATAATTATTTTTATTATTACTCAGGAATAATCTAAGCAAGTCAGCACGGCTGAAAGTGCTTACATATTAATTTAACAAAGTGCTACCGTATCAATAGTTACATTATGAGGCTTCCCGAAGGACGCGTTTTCCTGTAATAAGCAATTAAGCATATTTTTAAATAAATTCTTAAAAGTATTAAGTGAAGCAACATCCAAGTTCGCCGTTTATTTCTCCATACTTGATTCACTGATTATTGTCAGAGTCTATCTTTAGTTGTATTCAGTCCTGATATTACTCAACTTTATTTTCATAATCCGATTTAACAAGGAACTTATTCTTCTCTGTGGGCATACCTTTAATCCACTGTGATTTTGATTTCATTTTGTTTCCTAACATAAGCCATTCATGTTATCAAAATGCATTGTGGTGTAATTGGTAAAAAAATGCCCAACTTAAATGATTTTTTAAAATATGAACGAAAAACGCTTTTTAAAGGCCTGTATTACTATCTCTGTAAGTTTTGACAAAGATATCAAATATCAATCAGTTTGGAAATAGTTATAGGTATTAGGGAATTCTTGCTCGCTTATTTTCTCTTCGAATAATGCATAAATTATGGACAATGAAATATTTATTTTTCATGTTGATATTTCATTCAACTTGATAATATATATTGTTTATCACAGTATATGTAGAGATACATGCATAATCTTCATTTCAACTTTCTGTTCTGTCATTCGGCTTTGTCAATAAACTTACAACATTTTGGAAGAAAACTGCAGTCTTTAGCAACACAGCTAGGCTCGGGCAGATCATCCCTCCAGTTCAGTTTTTGGTATTGCCCAAATCTTTAACTTTAACAAGAAATAGAGACCGTGAAGGCCCCTTCGTTGCCATTATACCCGTGCACACCTATTGCATACGTCCCATTGGATAGGCATCCCTTAAGGATCTGGAGCAGAGAGGTCCAGTCACAGCTGAAAAAGTCGTCATTCTTGTACATACTGTGATCGTGGTGGATGTTGCATGTTCTTTTTTTTTTTTTTTTTTTTT
>NW_019775689.1:89232-128433 GCF_001039355.2 Lingula anatina | reverse complement strand
CAAATTCATGCTTATATGTTTATACTTCTAACATGGGATACAGTGTGCCATAAAGAGTAATGCCAAATTCCACCCACTGCGATGTGTGATGACTGGTATACAACACTTGTTTTCCAAGCAGTGTAAATTACAATACTACATGTCGTGCATATATATGCAATATTATTTTTCAATATATTGATATAAGATCTAAAGTTTTATAGTGAAATCATATGTACAATATACACATGTGTACAAGTTTAAGTACGATAGTATTAAAATCATGAACACAAATCATTGAGAGTTCCATACTTTTCTTGAAAGGTAAAAAAGCAAAACTTTAACCAGCAATGAAATTTCTCACCTGGAACGCAATTTTGTGGATCTGGATCAGAAGAGTTGAACATGTATCCCTCATCACACACACAGACCAGAGGTTCTGGACAAGGTAAACTTTGACCTTCTTCATTGGTAGTATTCTGGCAGTTTGACACTGTACTGTTATCCACTATCTCACAGCATCTGGTATTATTACCACACACAACTGGGGGCCTCACTTCAAGTTATGAAACAGAAGTCAAGACTTGTCAACACAAGGAAATGAATTTATATAATTTAATTTTGGAACATTATGTCTTGACCATTGCATTTCTGTGTGTATCCTTCTAACATGAGGTACAGTGTGTCATATAAAACACTGCCAAATTATACCCACTTTGACAAGGGCGATGGTCATCTGACATCATTTTAAAACCAGTGTCATTTACAAAGCTACATGTCATGCGTACTCAAACAATGATAAAAATTTTTCTTCTACACATTGTTATAAGATCTTTAGATTAATAATAAAGTCATCTGCACAATACATACATGTTGACAACTTTAAATATGGTAGTATTGAAATCACAAACACAAAGCATAAAAAGTGTCTCACTCTTATTGAAAAGGTAAAAAAAAAGCAAAACTTTAACCAGCAAAGTGAGTTCTCACCTGGAACGCAATTTTGTGGATCTGGATCAGAAGAGTTGAACATGTATCCCTCATCACACACACAGACCAGAGGTTCTGGACAAGGTAAACTTTGACCTTCTTCATTGGTAGTATTCTGACAGTTTGACACTGTACTGTTATCCACTACATCACAACATCTGGTATTATTACCACACACAACTGGGGGCCTCACTTCAATTTATGAAAAAGAAGTCAAAACTCATGAATAATTTTAGAACATCATTTTAGAACTCATTAATTTTAGGACATTGTGGCAAATTCATGCTCTTATGTTCATACTTCTAACATGGGATACAGTGTGCCATAAAGAGTAATGCCAAATTCCACCCACTGCGATGTGTGATGACTGGTATACAACACTTGTTTTCCAACCAGTGTAAATTACAATGCTACATGTCACACACACACACACACACACACATATATGCCATGTTTAAAAACATTATTTCTCCATATATTGATAAAAGATCTAAAGTTAAATAGTAAAGTCATATGTACAATATACACATGTGTACAAGTTTAAGTACGATAGTATTAAAATCATGAACACAAATCATTGAGAGTGCCTTACTCTTCCTTGGAAAGGAAAAAAAAGCAGAACTTTAACCAGCAATGGAACTTCTCACCTGGAACGCAATTTTGTGGATCTGGATCAGAAGAGTTGGACATGTATCCCTCTTCACACACACAGACCCGAGGTTCTGGACAAGGTAAACTTTGACCTTCTTCATTGGTAGTATTCTGACAGTTTGAAACTGTACTGTTATCCACTATCTCACAGCATCTGGTATTATTACCACACACAACTGGGGGCCTCACTTTAATTTATGAAACAGAAGTCAAACCTTGTCAACACAAGGAAATGAATTTATATAGATTTAATTTTGGAACATTATGTCTTGATCATTGCATTTCTGTGTGTATCCTTCTAACATGAGGTACAGTGTGTCATATAAAACACTGCCAAATTATACCCACTTTGACAAGGGCGATGGTCATCTGACATTTTCCAACTAGTGTAAATTACAAAGCTACATGTCACGCGTACTCAAACAATGATAAAAATTTTTCTTCTACACATTGTTATAAGATCTTTAGATTAATAATGAAGTCATCTGCACAATACATACATGTTGACAACTTTAAATATGGTAGTATTGAAATCACAAACACAAAGCATAAAGAGTGTCTCACTCTTATTGAAAAGGTAAAAAAGCAGAACTTTAACCAGCAATGAAAGTTCTCACCTGGAACGCAATTTTGTGGATCTGGATCAGAAGAGTTGAACATGTATCCCTCTTCACACACACAGACCAGAGGTTCTTGACAAGGTAAACTTTGACCTTCTGCATTGGTAGTATTCTGGCAGTTTGACACTGTATTGTTATCCACTACCTCACAGCATCTGGTATTATTACCACACACAACTGGGGGCCTCACTTCAATTTATGAAACAAAAGACAAAGCTCATGAATAATTTTAGAACATTATTTTTGAACTCATTAATTTTAGGACACTGTGGCAAATTCATGCTTATACGCTCGTATGTTTATACTTCTAACATGGGATACAGTGTGCCATAAACAGCATTGCCAAATTCCACGCACTGCAATGTGTGACGACTGGTATACAACACCTGTTTTCCAAGCAGTGTAAATGACAAAGCTACATGTCACACACACACACATATATATATATATATATATATATATATATATATATATATATATATATATATATATATATATGTCAAAGGCCCGGATCAAATCTAGTCCCATGCATAAAGAGCCCAGACTCCATGTTTATTACACCCTGGCTGGGCCCATTATTTTTGGTGTCTTTGCATTGTTAACTGCATAATGGGCAAGTTAAATGACCAAGTTAATTGACCAAATTAATTGGCCAAGCTGCCAGTTTGTTTGTATGGCATGTGCAGTTGTCTTAGATCAAGGCACAAATGAAGCCCACCTTTAATTTAACATTTCTTTAGTGTTTAGCTTTTTATGCATTCCAACCACTGCGGCAAGTGACAACTGGTATATACGACACCCATCTTTCAAACAGTGTAAATTACAATGCTACATGTCACTTATTTACCAGCCATGATTAAAAATATTATTTCTCCAAATTTTGCTAGAAGATATAAAGTTTAATATTGAAGTCATCTTCACAAAATATACATTTTATAAGTTTAAATATGGTGGTATAGATATAACAAACACAAATCGTATAGAGTGCCTTACTCTTCCTTGAAAAGGTAAAAACATGCAGTCCTTTAACCAACAATGAGAGTTCTCACCTGGAACGCAATTTTGTGGATCTGGATCAGAAGAGTTGAACATGTATCCCTCATCACACACACAGACCAGAGGTTCTGGACAAGGTAAACTTTGACCTTCTTCATTGGTAGTATTCTGACAATTTGACACTGTATTGNACTGTTTGACAGGAGATTCAAATGGGGTTGTTTGCATGTCTAGGCGGTAATTCATGTGGTGAGTATATTCCTTTTCTCTTTACCAGTAAATAAAGTATAAAACGTGGTCATATATTGCAGAAAAAATATTCAGTAATGCTTTTTCAGTCGTTTATTTATTTGCTTGAATGATAAATAAATCGATAAATCGTCCGTGACTTTCTAAAGCCACAGTTCTCTCTAATTATCCGGTTATTAAATTGAAACACTCGATTTACACACTGTTAAATCGAAACACTTGTTCGATAACTTGTTTTAAGAAAAAAGAATCTGACCTTTCAGACGCAGATTCTACGGCGTACCCTATGAGAAAGAAGTTGGTGATTGTTGGGGATGGGGCCTGCGGTAAATCCTGCCTGCTCAACGTGTTTACACAGGACGACTTTACCCTCAGCTATATTCCCACCGTCTTTGAGAACTACGTAACAGACATAGAAGTGGATGGAAAACAGGTGCGTCTCTTTTGTAGTATTTTTTTAGAATTAAATTGAAAACTTGAGAGTTAAAATTGTCTTTTGTAAAATATAGCGTTCATTTGATTTTAGGTCGGTCGGTCGGTCTCTCTCTCTCTCATATATATCTCTACTATTTTTAAGTTGCATTAATTTTTGTTATTTAAGATTGAGTCTCTCTCTCTCTCTCTCATATGTCCCTACTGTTTTTAATCAGAATTAATTTTGTTATTTTAGATCGAGTTGGCACTTTGGGATACTGCCGGGCAGGAAGATTACGACCGCTTACGGCCCTTATCTTATCCCGATACTGACGTCATCCTGATGTGTTACTCCATCGACAGTCCCGACAGCCTGGCCAACATCGCCGAAAAATGGGCCCCGGAGATCAACCATTTTTGTCCCAATGTTCCTGTAGTTCTAGTGGCAAATAAAAAGGACTTGAAAAAAGATGAAGAGATCATTACTGAACTGGCAAAACTGAACGAAAAACCGGTGGATTACATGGCTGGGGAAGACACTGCGGCAAAAATTGGTGCTTTTTCTTTTCTTGAGTGTTCGGCGAAAACGCGAGAGGGCGTTAGGGACGTATTTGAGACTGCCACGAGAGCGACGTTATTGAAAAGGAAACGCCGTAAGATCCATCGCAGATGTTAATTTTTTTTCACTCTGTTCTAAAGAAATTTGTCATGAGTGATGCTGGGCAAAGAGAAGCAAAGTAAAGACAATCATGGTATTAAAAAATAAATATATTTCAAGTAATGCTGCAATACCTTCTGCTATACATGTACAATTAGGCTATATGTGGCATCAGTCGTTTTTTTTTTTTTTTTTTTCTTTTTTTTTTGTAATTATACACATAAAGTGTCCTTCATAATAAATATTTGTTGTTAACCAACCGTTAAGTTTTGACATTCGATAACTTTCAGGTATTTTTTGGATGAATTACAATCGCGATTTTTCTTAACGATATTTAAGGCATATAAATGGTGTTTCCAGACCCTCGTCATCTGTGAAGAATATGACTCTTAAACTATAAAATTGATACTATTATCGAGGTCTTGGCAGTAAATGTGCAAGCCCGCATCTCTCTTTTTACTATAATCACAACGATACAGCATAGCCCAGTGGCGACCCTCTCTCCCACCGCTCTCTCCCACCGCTCTCTCCCACTTTCATTCCATCATAGTAAACGGCAGCAACAAAGAATAACAATATAATGTCTAGCAACAGGCTTGCATTCAGCAACCAGGGTTCTTTTTGTCGAAAACTGAACCTTTCCTTCCCCTCAGTTGACCCAGCTTGAGATAAGACATAGAATTTAAATCAAGTATTGATTCAGAGGGGACATTTTCTTGCCAAAAAGACGGTTTTTAACCCCACCCCACCTACATGTAGCCCTGCCTACGGACGTTGTTTACAACTTTTTTATAATATAAACAAGATAAGTGATTTATCGGTCACGGAGTAAATGGCTTGACCAAAGTTTTTAGAGTCACCTAAATGATCACTTGTGGGAGTAATTGTCATCTGAACTAACAATTTAAACTTAACTATACCAAATTAAAGCTAGATAAAATCAAGGAGTTAGTCTGTTGTAACTCCTTGATAAAATCAAGCAACTCTTTTCATCGCTACCTTACAGTAACACTGATGTGTCATAGACCATAGAAATTTAATGATATATTTTATAGTTGTTGGGGAAAAACACTCTCCTTGAAAGAAAATAGAAAGAAAGTAGATAAAAAAGTCGTCAGTCAGTGAACTGTGGGGTTTCATCATAGTCCTTCACTCTTCAAGGTTCGTTACACAACTGATGTGTATTTTCCCTGTCCTGGTGAAAATAAAGGATGGAAAATGGGAAGCCCCACTTTCTGAAATGCCAATAATATTGATAAGATTAATAATAAGCATTATTATTATTACTATTATTATATCTATTATAATAAAAATATACATAAAAGAAAGAATGAACACGTAAATAAACCAATTCAAACAGTTGTCTTTATATTTATTTTCTATTGCAATGTGCAAAATGAGAAACAATACCACACCAGAAAAAGTACATCAATATCATTTCGTAAAATTAACCGCGGTTAATAATAGATTTTAAAAGAATGCATAAATTAATATTTAAGTATTAAATATTAGATTAACATTATAACAAAAAGTGTAGTGTAATATTAAATTTAAAAAAGCTAATTTTAAGTTAAAACGTAGATAAAAATGTAACAATACAGTGTCAACAATCAGCCGACCTCTATCGCCGAAAAATTTGTTTTTTATTATTCAGTTCAAAACATTTTTAAATTTAACAATTTGATGAGAGAGAGAAAGAGAGTGAAGGAGAGATTTGACATGTAAATATGCAAATAATGATAGTGCAAAGGCTATGCACAGCAATCTTCCAAAAAATCTTCACCCAGTCATTACTCTATAAATAAACCACCCAGTGAGGCTATTTTTAGCATTACGGACCTCCATTATAAAAGAGCGTGGTTCTCCCGGCTAGTCATTTTCCAGCACTAGAGAATGGCCACAAAGATCACAGATAAATAGTGTAAATAACAGGTACATATATGTTTTTTTAACCAAGACGATGGGATTGTGGTCGTGTCTATACAACGGTGAGGAGTAACTCTCGTTTTCATTTTTTGATATCATTTTACTATTACCTTTAAAAATAGATATCTAAATACAAAGTAACATTTTTAAATGATTATTACAGATCAGTTTAATCGTTGTTTCCGCGTTGAACACTATTTTTATTGATTTAATACTGTTCTTGTGTTATCTGAGGGCAGCATAAAAGATGGGGAAATGAGTTAGNCGGCGAAAACGCGAGAGGGCGTTAGAGACGTATTTGAGCCTGCCACGAGAGCGACACCAGGCCTACCCAACTACCAGACTCGGCACCTACGGATCCAGAATAAACCGGTATATCAGACCACACTACCCGTTTTCAAGGTGTGTGTCAGATCGCATTACAGAGTATCATACCCCATCACAAATTTTGTAAGCCTACCTGTCATCCGGGTATCGCGCCTCGTTTTCGTCAAGTAGGAGTCGTATGAATACAACAACATGGCGACAGACGACTCCCTCAATCAGGGGGTGGAAACGCGCTACTTATATGATTAAGACGAGCCTAGCCGTCAGTACCGGTTTTTGTTTTGTGACCTTGAAGAGCAATTAGGTTTGGTCGTTGCGGCACGCATGAACAGTAGTTGAACTACCACACCTGGGTCTTTTGTTTTTGACAACTGTTCACTCGTCATCGAGGCGCTTGTTCAAGACTACAAGCTGATATCTACTAGTACTACCAGTGGCTTCATTAGTTACGTTCCCACAATACTTAGTTTTCTGTCTGTGCGTACATACCCTGAAAAAGGCCAGCCTCGCTGACGAGAACAATGGACGTTTCTAACCCCTCTCTAGGATTACCCCTGCCCTCAATCTCGTCCATCCCGGTAGTCATGAAAATATTTAACCCCCGACAGAATAAGCTTCCGCTATCAAAATTAGGTCTATTTTCTAAATTAATATAAAAGTTTGCAAGTTCTTATTTACAAAACATCGTTGGCTATGTCCGAACCTAAATTTTATGTTAAAAATTGCGGTATTGTCAGATTTTAGCATAAACAGGGAAAATTGCAGCAGCGCATGAATCTAGATGAGATGCACTACTTTCCAACCCCGCTTAGGATCATTGTTATCACATCGCGCACCAGGCAAAATCGGTGTGGTGGCTGATACTCTGTAATGCGATCTGACACACACCTTGAAAACGGGTAGTATGGTCTGATAAACCAGTTTATTCTGGATCCGTAGGTGCCGAGTCTGGTAGTTGGGTAGGCCTGGACACTGTTGAAAAGGAAACGTCGTAAGATCCATCGCAGATGTTAATTTTCTTTTACTCTGTTCTAACGATATTTGTCATAAGTGATGCTGGCAAGTGGAAGCAAAGTAAAGACAATCTTGGTATTGACTGTTCATTAAAAATAAATATATTATAAGCAATACCGTAATACTTACTGCTAAAACATTTACATGTAGGCTTTATGTGCCATCAATCCAATTTAATTCTTGTAATTTTTTTGTACATTATACACATTAAATGTCCTAGATAATAATTATTCGTTGTTAACCAATCGTATGATTAACCTGTTTATGATTTTTCGTGGTTTTGATATTTGCTAACTTTCAGTTTTTTCTGAATGAATTACAATCGCAAATTTTTCTAACGAAATTTAAGACGTATTTATAAGTCAGAGTTCCAGACCATCGTTATCAGTGAAAAAGGACTTTAAAAATTTATACTATTTTCGAGGTTTTGGGAGTGGATGTGGAAGCGCTTAGCCCCACTGAAATTCGAAAAGTAAACCAGTCTCTCTCTCTCTCTCTCTCCGAAAATCACGAGTACATAACCCAGAGGAGACCCTATCCCCCATCTCTCTCTAGCTCTCTCACTGTTATTCCATTACAGTAAACTGCAGAATCAAGATAACAATATGTCTAGTATAGTCCAGGCCTGCAGTCAGCAAATGGGGCTCTTTTTGTCGAAAACTGAACCTTTCTTTCCCCTCGGTCGACAAAGCTTGAGATATGACATAGAATTTAAATCAAGTATTAATCAGAGGGGACCTTTTCTTGCCAAAAGGACGTTTTTTTTTTAATCCCCCCCCCCTTCCCCCGCCTACGGACGTTGTTTACAACTTTTTTATAATATAAACAAGATAAGTGATAAGTGATTTATCGGTCAGGGAGTAAATGGCTTGACCAAAGTAAAAGTCAGTTTTTACAGTCACCTAAATGATCTCTCGTGGGAGTAATTGTCATCTGAACTAACAATTTAACCTTAACTATACCGAATTAAAGTTAGATAAAATCACGCAACTCTTTTCATCGCTACCTTTCAGTAACATTCAGGAGTCATAGCCCATGGTAATTTAATGATATATTTTATAGTTGTTGGGAAAACACTCTCCTTGAAAGAAAATAGAAAGAAAGTAGATAAAAAAAGTCGTCAGTCAGTGAACTGTGGGATCTTATGACAGTCCTTCACTCTTCATGGTTCGTTTCACTATTGATGTGTATTTTCCCTGTCCAAGTGAAAAAAGGAAGGAAAATGTCAAATGCCAAAAATATTGATAAAATTTATTATTATTGTTATGATAATAATAATAATTATTATTATTATATAAATGAAGAAATGAACAAGTATATAAACCAAATGCATAAGCTTGTCTTTATATTTATTTTCTATTGCAACATGACTGAAAATGTGCAAAATGAGAAACAATACGACACCAGAAAAATAAAGTACATCAATATCATTTCGTACAATTATCCGCGGTTAATAATAGATTTTAAAGCAACGAATAAATTAATATGTAAGTATTAAATATTAGATTAACACTATAACAAAAAGCGTAATGTTGCACCGGTTTCGACACTGCAAAAATGCATGTATTATTTATAATAACAAAACAAATACTAACAACCAATTAAGACAGGCAAAAACACCAACCACACTTTCAAAAACTAGTGCAATATTAAATTTAAAAAAGCTAATTTTAAGTTAAAACGTAGATAAAAATGTAACGATACAGTGTCAACAATCAGCCGGCCGCTATCGCCGAAAAAAGTTTTCTATTATTTTGTTCAAAGCGTTTTTAACAAATTAGCGAGAGGGAGAGAGAGAGAGATTTGACATGTAAATATGCAAATAATGATGATGCAAAGGCTTTGCACAGCAATCTTCCAAAAAAATCTTCACCCAGTCATTCCTCTTTAAATAAACCACCCAGTGAGGTTATTTTTAGCATTACGGACCTCCATTATAAAAGAGCGTGGTTCGCCCGGCTAGTCATTTTCTAGCGCGAGAGAATCACAACAAAGATCACAGATAAATATTGTAAATAACAGGTACATCTATGTTTTTTGGAACCAAGACGATGGGATTGTGGTCGTGTCTATACAACGGTGAGGAGTAACTCTCGTTTTCATTTTTTGATATCATTTTACTATTACCTTTAAAAATAAATATCTAATACAAAGTAACATTTTGAAATGATTATTACAGATCAGTTTAATCGTTGTTTCCGCGTTGAACACTATTTTTAATTGATGTAATACTGTTCTTGTGTTATTTGAGGGCAGTATAAAAGATGGGAAAATGATGAGTAAGCGAGGATACGAGAGGAATTATAGATTATTTGTGATAATATTTGCTCAGAGAGAGAGAAAGAGAGAGTTAAATGTTATTATACGGCAAGTGAAATACATTTTCATTTTCAGATAGGTCTTCTAAAGCTCAGCAGCCACGCAAAACAATAATCATTCTTGGAGACGAGGGTTGTGGAAAATCTTGTCAAGTCAGCGTTTTCACAAAGGACGATTTCGCCATAAACCGTCTTCCTGTCCCTTCCACGAGTAATATTTCATACATAGAAATTGATGGCAAAATGGTAATTATTTATTCATATGGACAAACGGCAGTTTAAATGTTGCGCTGCATATCATTTCAACCCATGTTCTCATTATCAACAATATCAAAAAATCTTACATATATTTAGTTTGTTCCACACTTGAATAATAAAGAAAAACGTCTGTTTTAAAATTGATGCAGGACCCGCATGACAAAAGCGAGAAAATTTCAAAATTTTACATTCAATCTCTGTGTTTATCCCCCCCCCCCCTCACACGAAACCCTGGAACCATCAAAATATATATATATATATATATATATATATATATATATATATATATATATATATATATATATATATATCATTTTCAAGAGTGAATATCGAGAAAGTAAATTTTGAGTGTGGTATTTATATCTTTAGCTGTAATATCATATTTTTTAACTTTTAGTTTTACTTTTAGTACTTTTAAAACTTATTGCTTCTGTATCAGAAATGCTGATTTTGAAAAATTCCTTCCAGATTGAACTTATCCTCCGAGAACCAGCGGGGCTAGATGACGTCACCAGGCTTAACTCCCTTTCAGGCAACAAAAAGGACGCTGTTTTACTGTGTTATTCAATTGACAATCCCTGCAGTTTTAGAAATGCCTCATACAAATGGGCACCAGAGATCAACAAACGATGCCCGGATGTTCCCATTGTATTAGTTGGAAACAAAAAGGACTTACAAAATGACAAATATACTATTTGTGAACTAGGGACTCTACACGAAGAACCGATTGGTTGGCAAGCGGGACAGAAAATGGCCGAAAAGATAAATGCGTTTTCTTATATGGAATGTTCAGCAAAAACGCGGGAAGGAATTCGAGAGTTGTTTGAGACGGCAGCAAGAACGGCGGTGTTGAAAAAGAAGTGTCCAACTGTTGTTCGGAAATAATAATAATAATAATAATTATTATTATTATTACTTAGGAATAATTTAAGCACGTCAGCACGGCTGAAAGTGCATACTTAATAATTTTACAAACTGCTACCATATTAATAATTACAGCATATGAGGCTTCCAGAAGGACGTGTTGTCCTGTAATTAGCAATTTACCATATTTTTTAATAAATTCTTAAAAGTATATATTTTGTGAAGCAATATCTAACTTCGCATGCAGTATGCAAACATTAAGTTAAACTCCATAATGCAATTAGAAATAATTATTTTCTACGCAAAGACCCTTATATATGGGGAGTTATNTATATATATATATATATATATATATCATTTTCTAGAGTGAATATCGAGAAAATAAATTTTGAGTGTGGTATTTATATCTTTAGCTGTAATATCATATTTTTTAACTTTTAGTTTTACTTTTAGTACTTTTAAAACTTATTGCTTCTGTATCAGAAATGCTGATTTTGAAAACTTCCTTCCAGATTGAACTTATCCTCCGAGAACCAGCGGGGCTAGATGACGTCACCAGGCTTAACTCCCTTTCAGGCAACAAAAAGGACGCTGTTTTACTGTGTTATTCAATTGACAATCCCTGCAGTTTTAGAAATGCCTCATACAAATGGGCACCAGAGATCAACAAACGATGCCCGGATGTTCCCATTGTATTAGTTGGAAACAAAAAGGACTTACGAAATGACAAATATACTATTTGTGAACTAGGGACTCTACACGAAGAACCGATTGGTTGGCAAGCGGGACAGAAAATGGCCGAAAAGATAAATGCGTTTTCTTATATGGAATGTTCAGCAAAAACGCGGGAAGGAATTCGAGAGTTGTTTGAGACGGCAGCAAGAGCGGCGGCGTTGAAAAAGAAGTATCCAACTGTTGTTCGGAAATAATAATAATAATTATTATTATTATTATTACTTAGGAATAATCTAAGCACGTCAGCACGGCTGAAAGTGCATACATATTAATTTTACAAACTGCTACCGTATTGATAATTACAGTATATGAGGCTTCCAGAAGGACGTGTTGTCCTGTAATTAGCAATTAACCATATTTCTTAATAGATTCTTAAAAGTATATATTTTGTGAAGCAACATCTAACTTCGCATGCAGTATGCAAACATTAAGTTAAACTCCATAATGCAATTAGAAATAATTATTTTCTACGCAAAGACCCTTATATATGGGGAGTTATGTACCATATATAAGTATATATATATATATTTTTTTTTTTTTTTTTCATGGACACAGCTGAAACCCGGAAAACTAGCTGTATCAAAAACGAAATAAATACTTTGATGCTTATCTCAGCGTTTAAATGCAAATATACGTTTCTATAGTATAACCTGTTTAGATTAAGCTCATGCATAAAAACGAGGAAATGATTTGCTTCTTGCATATTCAATGCCCAGAATCTATTACGACAATGAGTTATGTTGATGTAGGCGTGTGCGTTGGTCCATCCAAAGCCGCCGTTTATTTCTCCATACTTGATTCACTGATTATTATCAGTCTATCTTTAGTTGTATTCAGTGCTGATATTACTTAACTTTATTTTCAAAATCTGATTTAACAAGGAGCTAATTTTTCTCTGTGGGCAAACCTTTAATCCACGTGATTTTGATTTCATTTTATTTTGTTACATAAGCCATTCATGTTATCAAAATGCTTTGTGGTGTACTTGGTAAAAAAATGCCCAACTTAAATGACTTTTTTAAAATATAAACTAAAAACGCTTATTTAAAGACCTTTATTCCTATCTCTATAAGTTTTGGCAAAGATATCAAATAGCAATCAGTTTGGAAATGGTTATAGGTATTAGGGGATTCTTGCACGCTTTTTTCTTTGAATAATGCATAAATTACGGACAATGAAATATTTATTTTTCATGTTGATATTTCATTCGTGGCGGCCTTTCGAGATACATGGATAATCTTCATTTCAATTTTCTGTATTCCATCATTGGGCTTCGTCAATAAATTTAAATTATAGAAGAAAATTGTAGTCTTTAGAAACTCAGCTTGGCTTGGGCAGATCATCCCTCTAGCTCAGTTTTTGGTATTGCACATATCTTTAACAAGAGATAGATATCCTAAAGAAGCCATAGGAAGTGTACGCCCCGCACACACCTATTGCATACGTCCCAATGGGTAGGTCTCCTTGCGGGATCTGGAGCAGAGAGGTAAAGCCGCCACAAACGGGACTGTCGTCATTCCAGTGCATAAAGTGATATCCGCGGATGCCGCATATCTGAAGTCCACCGCGTTCAATAAATAACGTCGCATCACAGGCAAAAAGAACCACCATCGTGTCGAAGGTGGCGGCATTGCATGTGGATATACTGATGTTGTTACACCCCGAGTAACTGATGCTGTATTGTAACGGTACCAGGTCGAAATCAACAAATCGAAAGCGGCTGCTGAAGGAGTAGGTTGTACCGTCACACCTGACTTGTCGAACGTCCGCTGTAAGTGTAAATATAATTTTTAAACTAGCATTTGACTTTCACATTGGCCACAATATTTTGCAATAATAATGATAATTTAAGCAGCTACCACATATATATAATTTCCGAAACTGAACTCTAAAAGTTCTTAAAAGTAAAATAACAATACAAATAATTATAAATAATAATAATAATTAAAGATAAAAATAATTAAGTTTAATACTAGTATGTTAAAAGATTAATCGTATAATATACAAAAAATACAGTAAGTAAAAAGTAGGGAAAGCATAAACTAAGCTGCGTACGTAACTTTAAGACCCCAAACGGCATGATTTTTACATCGTTTTTATGTACAGACACACCGCGCCTGGTGTACAGGGACACATTGTGCACGGTGGAAAATTTCTAGACAAAACTGGATAACTTCCTTGCTAGTATACTATATATATAGACCAACCCACACTGGTGACCACCATAAGGTGGAAAAACTTAACAAGTAAAGAGAAAGTAAGTAAAACCCCTTTTACACTAGACGGCGTCCTTTCTGCGTCCCGTACGTACATGTAGTACGGCCCCGTTTGAGAGTAAAAAAAGTAATACTTTACGTGCCAACAACTTGCAGATCAATGAGCATTCATTCTGCAACCACGGCGATGCCTGTTTCATGGTCGCACAAAGGACGCAGAAAGGACGCCGTCTAGTGTAAAGGGGGTGTATGTAAGAAAGTAAGCATTAAATGATATTGTATCAAAGTTGAAGAAAACCATGTTTTGGGCACCGATGCTATAATGACCAACAAAGGAAGACTTTGTTACTTATGATTATCAAACATACAGAAAAGATTAATAGAACTGAAGTACAGCTTGAGTTGGAAAACCATATATTTATAATTTCATTATTTTTCTGGAAGAAATGCTTTTTTTTTTTTGGCAAAAATGTTGGACTTAGAACTCCCACTGGCATGACGCCTTATGGTAGTTATATATTCTTAGTATCCACGTTAGATAAATTAAAAATTGTTGGTGACTATGCTTTGTTGTCAAGCATAATGTATTATTGCATCAAAACTGTCAAAAATTTTTTTTGCATTATTGTGTGTTCATCTGACAGTTTTGCTGCCTTATTGACTTCCCTTTCTACACACTGGTATGTAGGTAAAAAAAAGATGCCATACTTACGACAATATCTTGGAATTATAGCTGAAAAAATTGATAAGAAGAAATATAGTAGATAAGTACATTAATGATATACTGTATATACACACACTGGACAATAGGAGTGTCACCCCTACTGAACCAATACTTTGGGGGAGAGAAATGACTGTGGAATGATATGCTCCTGGTATCATTTTATTAACATCAAATTTCACAAAAAGACCAACAATACAATTCCATGGTACAGCGGTTTTATACTCATTAGTCGCATTATAAGTAGATCAGGCATTATAAACTTTGATTACTCTGTTTCAGGGGGTGAAGGGGGTGACACTTCTCTTGTCCAGTGTGTGTACAAGTAATCAGTATATTGTACAACTTCTGCCACCACTTCTGCCGATAAATTTATGTGAAGATATTAATTCTTAATGTCAAAACACACACCAGTTTCCCAACATACCAACAATTTTTTGTTCACTGCGTTTTTTAATTATCCTATAACGTGAATCGTAAGGTAATATTCATTACCACAATTATTTTCAATTTTAAAAAACATATCTTACATATCTTAAATATAGAAGTCTATAGACTATTTCTATACAGCAAATAAAATTTCCCGCTCCACTGCTTTTTTGTCGAACTCATTAGATGAACAATGATAAAAACCAACTAGTTTTACCAATTATTTTCTATTTCTGGCTATAGAAAGATAGAAGTTGAGAGGGCATGTTTGCAAATCAAATGTAATGTTTGATGTAATACTTACGACATGTCGGTATATCTAGGGGAAAAAAGAAAGGCAATATTAAACACAATGGAGTATCACTTGAATATATAATCATTCAAACAATTATCATTTAAACACTGACATTTTCGTCATTTCAGATCCGGCGACAAATGTATGTTATCCTTTAAAAATAGAGTTTAGTTGATTCCATCAATGACAAAATAGTGGAATTTAATGCTGAATTACCAAAAGAACTCAACGTTAACACAGATGCTCATAGATAACTATGTGAGGGAGTGAAGCGGTTAATTACGATTGGGTTTATTTACTCCCTCGATTATGTAGAAGTCGGAACAAAACAAAAAGGAGTCCATAAGGTTTCCTTCAAATGGTAACACAATTTGAAAAGAAAAGTATAAAGACTAAGTTTCCTTCTAACTTTAGAACTAATATCTTAACCTCAAACCCCCTCCCCCTTTCGTAATGGTACTAATACACAATGCAGTACTGCACCAATGCAATGAAGCCTATCACTGCCAGTTCTTACCTAGAATGCAATTTTGTGGATCTGGATCAGAAGGGTTGAACACGTATCCCTCTTTACACACACAGACCCGAGGTTCTGGACAAGGTAAACTTTGACCTTCTTCATTGATAGTATTCTGGCAGTTCGACAATATTTTATCCACTACCTCACAACATCTGGTATTACTACCACACACAACTGGTGGCCTCACCACAATTTATGAAACAGAAGACAAAACTTATCAACACAGGGAAATTAATTTATATAGATTTCAATTCAGAACATGATGCCAGGATTATTGTGCTTCTGTGCGCATCCTTCTTCAGTGTGTAACATGAAAGACAGTGCGCCATACAAAACATTGCCAACGTGACAAATGACTATGGGTATACGATACACGTTTTCAACCTTTGTAACTTAAAATGCTGCATAAGATCTTAAGTTTAATAATGAAGTCATATGCACAATATACACCAATACTTTGGGGGAGATAAATGACTGTGGAATGATATGCTCCTGGTATCAGTTTATTAACAAGTTTACAAGTTTAAATATGGTTGTATCGAAAGCACAAACACAAAGAATAAAGAGTGCCTTACTCTTCCGTGAAGAGGTAAAAAAGCAGAACTTAAACCAGCAAAGACAGTAGGCCAAAAAAACATGGCCAAATTCCATCCAATGTGACGTATGACGATGCGGGTACACAATACCCACTTTTAAGTTATATGTCACGTGTACGCAAACCATGATTAAAAATATTATTTCTACATATACTGTTATGAGATCTAAAGTTTAACGATGAAGTCATCTGCACAATATATACATGTTAAATTACAAATTTAAATATGGTAGTATCGAAATCACAAACATAAAGCATAAAGAGTGCCTTACTCTTCCTTGAAAAGGAAAAAAGCAGAACGTTAACCAGCAATGAAAGTCCTCACCTGGCACGCAATTTTGTGGATCTGGATCAGAAGGGTTGAACATGTATCCCTCTTCACACACACAGACCAGAGGTTCTGGACAAGGTAAACTTTGACCTTCTTCATTGTTAGTATTCTTACAGTTTGACACTGTATTGTTATCCATTATCTCACAGCATCTGGTATTATTACCACACACAACTGGGGGCCTCACTTCAATTTATGAAATAGAAGTCAAGACTTGTCAACATAAGGAAATGAATTTATATAGATTTAATTTTGGAACATAATGTCTTGATCACTGCATTTCTGTGTGTATCCTTTTAGAACATTATTTTAGAAGTCATTAATTTTAGGACATTGTGGCAAATTCATGCTTATATGTTTATACTTCTAACATGGGATACAGTGTGCCATAAAGAGTAATGCCAAATTCCACCCACTGTGATGTGTGATGACTGGTATACAACACTTGTTTTCCAACCAGTGTAAATTACAATACTACATGTCGTGCATATATATGCAACATTATTTTTCAATATATTGATATAAGATCTAAAGTTTTATAGTGAAATCATATGTACAATATACACATGTGTACAAGTTTAAGTACGATAGTATTAAAATCATGAACACAAATCATTGAGAGTTCCATACTTTTTCTTGAAAGGTAAAAAAGCAAAACTTTAACCAGCAATGAAAGTTCTCACCTGGAACGCAATTTTGTGGATCTGGATCAGAAGAGTTGAACATGTATCCCTCTTTACACACACAGACCCGAGGTTCTGGACAAGGTAAACTTTGACCTTCTTCATTGGTAGTATTCTGACAGTTTGACACTGTACTGTTATCCACTATCTCACAGCATCTGGTATTATTACCACACACAACTGGGGGCCTCACTTCAATTTATGAAACAAAAGTCAAGACTTGTCAACACAAGGAAATGAATTTATATAATTTAATTTTGGAACATTATGTCTTGGCCATTGCATTTCTGTGTGTATCCTTCTAACATGAGGTACAGTGTGTCATATAAAACACTGCCAAATTATACCCACTTTGACAAGGGCGATGGTCATCTGACATCATTTTAAAACCAGTGTCATTTACAAAGCTACATGTCATGCGTACTCAAACAATGATAAAAATTTTTCTTCTACACATTGTTATAAGATCTTTAGATTAATAATAAAGTCATCTGCACAATACATACATGTTGACAACATTAAATATGGTAGTATTGAAATCACAAACACAAAGCATAAAAAGTGTCTCACTCTAATTGAAAAGGTTAAAAAAAGCAGAACTTTAACCAGCAATGAAAGTTCTCACCTGGAACGCAATTTTGTGGATCTGGAACAGAAGAGTTGAACATGTATCCCTCATCACACACACAGACCAGAGGTTCTGGACAAGGTAAACTTTGACCTTCTTCATTGGTAGTATTCTGACAGTTTGACACTGTACTGTTATCCACTACCTCACAGCATCTGGTATTATTACCACACACAACTGGTGGCCTCACTTCAATTTATGAAACAGAAGTCAAAACTATAAAACACAGTATAATGGATTAATGTAGATTTCGTTTTAGTCGTTTTAGAGCATTATGTCATGACAATTGTGCTTCTGTGTGCATCCTTTCTAAATGTATGTGTGAGACAGAGCGCCATACGAAACACTGTCAAATTCCACCCAAGAAGAGGTGTGACGATGGGCAAAGGATACCCATTTTCCAACCACTGTAAATAAGTAAGCTGCATGTCACGTGTACGCAAACCACGATTAAAAATATTACTTCTACACATATTGTTAGAAGATTTAAAGTTTAATGATGAACTGATATGCAAAAAAATATACCAGTACATGTGAAAAAGTTTAAATATGGTAGTATCAGAATCACAAAAACGAATCATAAAGAGTGCCTTACTCTTCCTTGAAAGGTAAAAAAGCAAAACTTTAACCAGCAAAGTGAGTTCTTACCTGGTACGCAATTTTGTGGATCTGGATCAGAAGAGTTGAAAATGAATCCCTCATCACACACACAGACCAGAGGTTCTGGACAAGGTAAACTTTGACCTTCTTCATTGGTAGTATTCTGACAGTTTGACACTGTACTGTTATCCACTACATCACAACATCTGGTATTATTACCACACACAACTGGGGGCCTCACTTCAATTTATGAAAAAGAAGTCAAAACTCATGAATAATTTTAGAACATCATTTTAGAACTCATTAATTTTAGGACATTGTGGCAAATTCATGCTTATATGTTTATACTTCTAACGTGGGATACAGTGTGCCATAAACAGCATTGCCAAATTCCACCCACTGCGATGTGTGATGACTGGTATACAACACTTGTTTTCCAAGCAGTGTAAATTACAATACTACATGTCGCGCATATATATGCAAACCATGATTAAAAATATTATTTTTCAATATATTGATATAAGATCTAAAGTTTTATAGTGAAATCATATGTACAATATACACATGTGTACAAGTTTAAGTACGATAGTATTAAAATCATGAACACAAATCATTGAGAGTGCCTTACTCTTCCTTGAAAAGGAAAAAAAGCAGAACTTAACCAGCAATGAATGTTCTCACCTGGAACGCAATTTTGTGGATCTGGATCAGAAGAGTTGAACATGTATCCCTCATCGCACACACAGACCCGAGGTTCTGGACAAGGTAAACTTTGACCTTCTTCATTGGTAGTATTCTGACAGTTTGACACTGTACTGTTATCCACTACCTCACAGCATCTGGTATTATTACCACACACAACTGGGGGCCTCACTTCAATTTATGAAACAGAAGTTAAAACTTATTAACAAAGGGAAATAATTTTATGTATTCTTTTATTTAAGACCAATATTTGAAAAGAAAAGTATGAAGTAAAAAACTTTTCATCCAACTTCAGAACCAATATGTCGACTTCACCCCCCCCCTTTCCTAATGGTGGTCATGGTACTGCACCCATGCAATAAAGTGTAACTGCCAGTTCTCACCTGGAACGCAATTTTGTGGATCTGGATCAGAAGAATTGAACATGTATCCCTCATCACACACACACACAGACCAGAGGTTCTGGACAAGGTAAACTTTGACCTTCTTCATTGTTAGTATTCTGACAGTTTGACACTGTACTGTTATCCACTACATCACAACATCTGTTGTTATTACCACACACAACTGGGGGCCTCACTTCAAGTTATGAAACAGAAGTCAAACCTTGTCAACACAAGGAAATTAATTTATATAGATTTAATTTTGGAACATTATGTCTTGATCATTGCATTTCTGTGTGTATCCTTCTAACATGAGGTACAGTGTGTCATATAAAACACTGCCAAATTATACCCACTTTGACAAAGGCGATGGTCATCCGACATCATTTTCCAACCATTGTAATTTACAAAGCTACATGTCACACGTACTCAAACAATGATAAAAAATTTTTCTTCTACACATTGTTATAAGATCTTTAGATTAATAATAAAGTCATCTGCACAATACATACATGTTGACAACTTTAAATATGGTAGTATTGAAATCACAAACACAAAGCATAAAGAGTGTCTCGCTCTTATTGAAAAGGAAAAAAAAACAGAACTTTAACCAGCAATGAAAGTTCTCACCTGGCACGCAATTTTGTGGATCTGGATCAGAAGATTTGAACATGTATCCCTCATCACACACACAGACCAGAGGTTCTGGACAAGGTAAACTTTGACCTTCTTCATTGGTAGTATTCTGACAGTTTGACACTGTACTGTTATCCACTATCTCACAGCATCTGGTATTATTACCACACACAACTGGGGGCCTCACTTCAAGTTATGAAACGGAAGACAAAACTTGTCAACACAGTATAATGAACTCATGTATATTTCGTTTTAGTCGTTTTAGAGCATGATGTCATGACAATTGTGCTTCTGTGTGCATCCTTTCTAAACGTAGCCTACATGAGAGACAGAGCGCCATACAAAACATTGTCAAATTCCACCCAACGTGAAGTGAGACGATGGGTATACGATACCCATTTTCCAACCAGTGTAAATAAGTAAGCTGCATGTCACGTGTACGCAAACCATGATTAAAAATATTACTTCTACACATATTGTCATAAGATTTAAAGTTTAATAATGAAGTGATATGCAAAAAATATACCAGTACATGTTTAAATATAGTAGTATCAGAATCACAAACATGAATCATAAAGATTGCCTTATTCTTTCTTGAAAGGTAAAAAAGCAAAACTTTAACCAGCAAAGTGAGTTCTTACCTGTCCGAGGTTCTGGACAAGGTAAACTTTGACCTTCTTCATTGGTAGTATTCTGACAGTTTGACAGCGTACTGTTATCAACTATCTCACAGAATCTGGTATTATTACCACACACAACTGGAGGCGTCACTTCAATTTATGAAACAGAAGTCAAAACTATAAAACTGTATAATTTTATATCATTATTTTAGAACTCATTAATTTTTTAACATTGTGGCAAATTCATGCTCATATGTTTATACTTCTAAAATGAGATACAGTGTGCCATAAATAGCAATGCCAAATTCCACCCACTGCGACGTGGAACGTGAAATAAAACACTTGTTGTATATAATAACAAATATTATTTTATTTTTTATTAGTTGAAAAGTTTAAACAAAAATTCACCTTCATGAATTAAAAGAGTAAAAAAGAGCACAGAACCCCCTGACGATAGCAGTTCTTTGCTCTTCCAGGATTCAAGCACATAACTTTTTATGAAACTTCAGAACCAATACTGTGTATCTCGGCTTCAACCCCTTCTGTTTCCCCTAATTACTTATACTAATTACCGTACCGCTACAATAAAGTCCATAAGTGCCATTTCTCACCTGGAACGCAACTTTTGGAACGCGGATCAGAGATGTTCAACCTGTATCCCTCATTACACACACAGGACCATTTATGCGGGCAAGGTAAACTTTTTTCAATGATATTATTCTTGCAGTAGATCGAGTGTCTTCTAACCCTACAGCACTTGGAGTTCTCCCCACACACGGGTCTTGGCGAAGGTTTTTTACACCCTTTGCCTCGACTGCCGCACTCCTGGCAGCGTATACGGGAGAAGGCGAGGTGCGATGGCTTAGCGTGCCGGCCGCCGTGTTTGCGTGGATGCCCAGGACATGTTCGGGTTATGCAGAAACGGCTGTGCTTTGTACGCCCTAAATGTAAACTCAAGATTTTACATAAAGTAAAACAGCTTAGACCTATATCATTTTTGTCTAATTTGTCGAAAAACCTGCATTAAAAAAACGTTTTTAAATTATAACATGTTATGACAAAAAACATGTCATAATGTCCGAACTCGCTTGTAAGTAACGTAAGCATTACCATTTGATAGTAAATGGACATCACAATTTTATTAAATCGTGCTCTTTTGTGGATTGCTTTTGATCTTGACGCGATTTTTAAGGCTGTTTTCTAATAACTGATATCGCTTGACGCCATTGCATTGACAAGTTGCATTGTACCATCATGCAAGCCAACCCACGGCTCTTCTTTCATGTAGGGTCTGCCATATTTGATCTGTGGATCAGTAGATCTTCTGATCTCCAGTTCTGAATGCGTCCTTTGTCGAATGAAGCTATTGTTCTGCCGTGTAATGCATCTTTTGTGAACGTGAAAGTAACAAAACTAAGCAGAATGTTTGGCTAACTGGAACACCGTTCAAAACGAAAGACGGTCCGAGAGAAGTGAGTTACTTTATAGCATAATGCAGATGAAACAGGGACCGATCAAATAAAGTTTGACCAGTCATGGTAATTTGAAAAAAAAAACAAAAACATCTATCTTTAAAATACTTGATGGTGAATTATTAATGTCATAATTTAGCACTTACGAATATTGGCGACCGCATACAGTGCAACCAAAACCAAAATCAGACAAAGGAGCATTGTCCTGTACATCTTCATCTTCAAACGGTAGTCCGGGCGACAGGTTATCAGTGACTACGGCAGTATGTGGGTCCGATGAAACGCTCAATGAACTGAAACCTTTTCGGCTTCCTTTTTATAGAGCATTTCTTGGTTGACAAGTTTTAACTGATCGTTTTCTAGGGGAGGCACAGTTGTTCTATCCCCTACCAGGGCCGCAGGTTAAATATGTGCATTTTTCATTTGGCGCGAGAGTCGTGTTATAAAAAAGCCTAAGACATATCTGTGAACATCTAGAGAAAAAAATCTGTGGCCTTGGTAACTTTGCTCAGTGCTCAAGAATTTTTTTAATGGGGGGGGGCAGGAATGTGTATATATTTTCCGCGATCGGCGCTTCGAAGAATAGGATAATTACATTCGTTTTTCACTAACACGCTGGCCTGTAATTCGGTCATTTTAATACGCATCGGTGCGTTCCGAGCGAAATACAAGTCAGTGCAATTATCCTATTGTTCGAAGCGGCAGCCGTGAGATAAGTCAGTTACAACTACTCATCGTCTTCTGTATTGGACATTCGAGAGAAAATCGTTTCAGCTGTGCCTCGATATAATTACGCTGTTGTATGTGACACAGTGTTCGACTCGCACTGTTTGTTGTTACTAGAACGTACATCATATAACTGATAACAGTTTCTTAAGCAGATTGTAGTAACTTGAGATTACTTTTTTCCAAAGCACACGCCTGGACAGGTGTACGCACAGGGTGTGGCAAGACTGCCGCACTCACGGACGGACTGTGCAAACGACTCCCCAAACCCCAACTCCCCCCCCCCCCCCCAAAAAAAAGTTAAATTTTGTTTAGGTTTCTCTTAGGGTTATGTGTTAAAATACTTGAACTGGTCGATACTCGGACAGATACTTGAGACAACGACCTGTACCCTGTACCACTTTTGTCAGGAGGTACCCGTGTAATTTTTTTCTCAAAATGAAAAATTATATTTAAATTCCGTTGCTATGTTGACGCACTAAGTCAACAAAGGTCACTTATTTGATGACTGTCTCGGATACTCACAGTGTTTATTTCCTTTGTTGCACCTTAGGAACGGAATGAAATTCAAAACATTATTCCCCTTCACTGCTTTTATTTTAATTTTATTTCTAGAAAAAAATCTATTCATTCATAATTTGTCAATGATGCATGTATTCATATAGGCCTATTATTCATTTTAGAATTGAAGTTGGGAGGTATGAAAACAGAGAAGAGGCAAAATGAAGAGCGGGGACTAACAGTTATATCGTAGGTACTTTCACAACTTAATATGACTAACAGACAATTTGATAGGCCACGCCTTCATACCCTTGCAGGGGGTTTGGGGTAGGGGGTGTGGGGGGGGNAAAAAAAAAAAAAAAGAAAAAAAAAGTTAAATTTTGTGTAGGTTTCTCTTAGGGTTATATGTTAAAATACTACATGGGCTTGAACTGGTCGATACTCGGACAGATACTTGAGACCACGACCTGTACCCTGTACCACTTTTGTCAGGAGGTACCCGTGTAATTTTTTTCTCAAAATAAAAAATTATATTTAAATTCCGTTGCTATGTTGACGCACTAAGTCAACAAAGGTCACTTATTTGATGACTGTCTCGGATACTCACAGTATTTATTTCCTTTGTTGCACCTTAGGAACGGAATGAAATTCAAAACATTATTCCCCTTCACTGCTTTTATTTTATTTCTAGAAAAAAAATCTATTCATTCATAATTTGTCAATGATGCATGTATTCATATAGGCCTATTATTCATTTTAGAATTGAAGTCGGGAGGTATAAAAACAGAGAAGAGGCAAAGTGAAGAGCGGGGACTAACAGTTATATCGTAGGTACTTTCACCAATTAATATGACTAATAGGGAATTTGATAGGCCACGCCTTCATACCCTTGCAGGGGGTTTGGGGGAGGGGGTGGGGGGGAGGGGGGATGAGGGGATGTAGGCTGCGATTTTACCATTTTTCTTGGATCACAATTACGATTATCATTTTTCCTCCGGCACCCTTGCTCATATACTAGACGCAGATCTCACCATTTATCCTCTTGAATTCCTAGAAATTTGACAGCGATGTGAAAGGGATCAAATACAGGGGCAGATTCAAAGATATTTTCTGACAGGCTTCCACATCATCTAAATTGATCCACCTTCCATTTTTGACCGTCTTCCGACAAAAAAAGAATAGATACCCGTCATTGTAAACTTGAAAATCTGACCGTCTTCCGGAAGACCCAGAAGACGGCCTAAATCCGCCCCTAAAATAAACGGGATATGACTGCTTGATCTAGCTGTAAATAATCCCCACCCATGCTTCCTTGGCTTATGAAAAGGGCATACATGTAACTGAATAAAAATAAAGCAAGGAAAGAAAATAAAATGCTCAATGAACACTAGCTAAATGTGTGTACAAATATCAGTCGATTAAACAATAGAGGAGAGCACAGCCGTACACGTGTACGCGCCTCCCTTAACTTACAAAGTACACCCCCCCCCCCACACACACACACCAAATAGACAAAAATAAATAAAAGTTTAACGGGCGAAGCGAGACAAAACCAAGGTTTTATCCATCCCCGTGAACAACAAAATGTCCCCGGCAAAAAAAGATAAACAAAAGATTAGAACGTATACCTATACTTCAAAGGTTGTTGGAAAGAGCGGGCGAAATGAAAATTCAAAACAGAATACCCTCTCACTGTATTTTTATCTTATTTCTTGAAAAAAATTAATTAATTCAAAATTTGTCCATGATCTTTTCAAATATTTCTTCATTCTTAAATATCAAAGAGGTAATCTACTGAGTAAAAAACAAAACATAATTATTGTTCAGTTAGATTATGACGAAGATAAGCATGCAATGTCAAGATGAAGGTGAAATTAAGTGTTTATATGATATTTTTCAATAGGCAGACTCTATCAAGGCATCTTTTGATTAATTCCTGACTTTTTTCCCTTGATCGACAAGGGAAGGAAGGGTTTGGGGATAACGCTCAAACAAAAGGTGCCCCTCTCAGCATCTGATCCATTTTCAGAAGATAAAATAAGCCTACACGTTTAAATACCTATGTACTGATTAAGTGCAATATGACGTCTAAACAACAGGCTAAGGTATTTTTGTTCGCTTCCAACACCCTGAGTGCCACTGTAGGTAGATTAAAAGAGACTTCAGGTTACAGCATGCTGATGATACAGGGGTTAGATTCAAATGACCATCAAACTCAGGTCGCTACGGAAGACAACAATTCTGATTATATAGAGCAAGGACGTGTATAGAATATATTCAATATGCATCCTTGCATGGAGCTAGGATATCAGTGAGCTTTGGAAAATCAAGATGACTTCCTTTAATTGCAGTTGATTAAATTACCTTCTCACCTTCCAGACGCAGATTCTACGGCGTACCCTACGAGACAGAAGTTGGTGATTGTTGGGGATGGCGCCTGTGGTAAATCCTGCCTGCTCAACGTGTTTACACAGGACGACTTTACCCTCAGCTATATTCCCACCGTCTTTGAGAACTACGTAACCGACATAGAAGTGGATGGAAAACAGGTGCGACTCTTTTGTAGTATTTTTTTAAAATTAAATTGAAGACTTGAGAGTTAAAATTGTCTGTTATAAAATATAGTGTTCATCCGTTCATTTGATTTAAGCTCTTCTCTCTCTCATATATTCCTACTGTTTTTAATTAGAAATAATGTTTTTTATTTCAGATCGAGTTGACACTTTGGGATACTGCCGGCCAGGAAGATTACGACCGTTTACGGCCCTTATCTTATCCCGATACTGACGTCATACTAATGTGTTACTCTACAGACAGTCCTGACAGCCTGGCCAACATCGCCGAAAAATGGGCCCCGGAGATCAACCACTTTTGTCCCAATGTTCCTGTAGTTCTAGTGGCAAATAAAAAGGACTTGAAAAAAGATGAAGAGATCATTACTAAACTGGCAAAGCTGAACGAAAAGCCGGTGGACTACATGGCTGGGGAAGACACTGCGGCAAAAATTGGTGCTTTTTCTTTCCTTGAGTGTTCGGCGAAAACGCGAGAGGGCGTTAGAGACGTATTTGAGCCTGCCACGAGAGCGACACTGTTGAAAAGGAAACGCCGTAAGATCCATCGCAGATGTTAATTTTTTTATTACTCTGTTCTAAAGAAATTTGTCATAAGTGATGCTGGCAAGTGGAAGCAAAGTACAGACAATCTTGGTCGTTAAAAATAAATACATTGTAAGTAATGCCGTAATACTTACTGCTAAAACATTAACATGTAGGCTATATGTGCCATCAATCCAATTTGATTCTTGTAAATTATGTTTTTTATATTATACACATTAAATGTCCTTAATAACAATTATTCGTTGTTAACCAAGCGTATAATTGACCAATTTATATTCTTTCATAGTTTTGATATTTGATAACTTCCATTTTTTTCTGGATGAATTACAATCGCAAATTTTTCTAACGAAATTTAAGACGTATTTATAAGTCAGAGTTCTAGAACATCGTTATCAGTGAAAAAGGACTCTTAGAAAATTCATACTATTTTCGAGGTTTTGGGAGTGGATGTGCAAGTGCTTAGCCCCACTGAAAAGTAAACCAGTCTCTCTCTCTCTCTCTCTCTCCTAAAATCACGCGTACATAACCCAGAGGAGGCCCTATCCCTAACCCCTCTCTCTCTCTCTCTCTCTCTTCTAAAATCACGCGTACATAACCCAGAGGAGGCCCTATCCCTCACCTCTCTCTCTCTCTCTCTCTCTCTCTCTCTCTCTGTCTCACTATTATTCCATCACAGTAAACTACAGAATCAAGATAGCAAAATGTCTAGCAACAGGCCTGCATTCAGCAACCAGGGTTCCTTTTGTCGAAAACTGAACCTCTCCTTCCCCTCAGTTGACCCAGCTTGAGAAATGTCATAGAATTTAAATCAAGTATTGATTCAGAGGGGATCTTTTCTTGCCAAAAAGACGTTTTTAACCCCACCACCTCGCCCTGCCTACGGACATGAGCCTTATATGTTGTTTACATTTTTTTATATTATAAACGAGATAAGTGATAAGTGATATATCGGTCACTGAATAAATGGCTTGACCAAAGTAAAGGTCAGTTTTTAGAGTCACCTAAATGATCACTTGTGGGAGTAATTGTCATCTGAACTAACTATTTTACCTTAACTATACCAAATTAAAGGTAGATAAAATCAAGCAACTCTTTTCATCGCTACCTTTCAGTAACATTCAGGAGTCATAGCCCATGGTAATTTAATTATATTTTTTATTGTTGTTGGGAAAAACACTCTCCTTGAAAGAAAATAGAAAGAAAGTAGATGAAAAAGTCGTCAGTCAGTGAACTCTAGGATCTTATGACAGTCCTTCACTCTTCATGGTTCGTTTCACTACTGATGTGCATTTTCCCTGTCCTGGTGAAAATAAAAGAAGGAAAATGGGAAGCCCCATTTTCTCAAATGCCAAAAATATTGATAAAATTTATTATTATTATTATTATATAAATAAAGGAATGAACAAGTATATAAGCCAAATGCAAAAAGTTGTCTTTATATTTATTTTCTATTGCAACATGACTGAAAATGTGCAAAATGAGAAACAATACGACACCAGAAAAAGTACATCAATATCATTTCGTACAATTAACCGCGGTTAATAATAGATTTTAAAGCAATGCATAAATTAATATTTTAGTATTAAATATTAAATTAACACTATAACAAAAAGCGTAATGTTGCACTGGTTTCGACACTGCAAAAATGCATGTATTATTTATAATAACAAAACAAATGCTAACAACCAATTAAGACAGGCAAAAGCACCAACCACACTTTCAAAAACGTGTGTAATATTAAATCTAAAAAAGCTAATTTTAGGTTAAAACATAGATAAAAATGTAACGATACAAAGTCAACAATCAGCCGACCGCTATTGCCGAAAAAAGTTTTTTTATTATTTTGTTCAAAGCGTTTTTAACAATTTAATGGGGGAGATTTGACATGTAAATATGCAAATAATGATAGTGCAAAAGCTCTGCACAGCAATCTTCCCAAAAAATCTTCACCCAGTCATTCCTCTATAAATAAACCACCCAGTGAGGCTATTTTTAGCATCACGGACCTCCATTATAAAAGAGCGTGGTTCGCCCGGCTAGTCATTTTCTAGCGCGAGAGAATCACCACAAAGATCACAGATAAATATTGTAAATAACAGGTACATCTATGTTTTTTTGAACCAAGACGATGGGATTGTGGTCGTGTCTATACAACGGTGAGGAGTAACTCTCGTTTTCATTTTTTGATATCATTTTACTATTACCTTTAAAAATAAATATCTAATACAAAGTAACATTTTAAAATGATTATTACAGATCAGTTTAATCGTTGTTTCCGCGTTGAACACTATTTTTAATTGATGTAATACTGTTCTTGTGTTATCTGAGGGTAGTATAAAAGATGGGAAAATGATGAGTAAGCGAGGATACGAGAGGAATTATAGATTATTTGTGATAATATTTGCTCAGAGAGAGAGAGAGAGAGAGAGAGAGAGAGAGAGAGAGTTAAATGTTATTATACGGCAAGTGAAATACATTTTCATTTTCAGATAGGTCTTCTAACGCTCACCAGCCACGCAAAACAATAATCATTCTTGGAGACGAGGGGTGTGGAAAATCTTGTCTAGTCAGCGTTTTCACAAAGGACGATTTCGCCATAAACCGTCTTCCTGTCCCTTCCACGAGTAATATTTCATACATAGAACGGCAGTTTAAATGTTGCGCTGCATATCATTTCAACCCATGTTCTCATTATCAACAATATCAAAAAATCTTACATATATTTAGTTTGTTCCACACTTGAATAATAAAGAAAAACGTCTGTTTTAAAATTGATGCAGGACCCGCATGATAAAAGCGAGAAAATTTCAAAATTTTACATTCAATCTCTCTGTTAATCCCCCCTCACACGAAACCCTGGAACCATCTATATATATATATATATATATAATTTTCAAGAGTGAATATCGATAAAGTAAATTGTGAGTGTGGTATTTATATCTTTAGCTGTAATATCATATTTTTTTAACTTTTAGTTTTACTTTTAGTACTTTATAACTTATTGCTTCTGTATCAGAAATGCCGATTTTGAAAACTTCCTTCCAGATTGAACTTATCCTCCGAGAACCAGCGGGGCTAGATGACGTCACCAGGCTTAACTCCCTTTCAGGCAACAAAAAGGACGCTTTACTGTGTTATTCAATTGACAGTCCCTGCAGTTTTCAAAATGCCTCATACAAATGGGCACCAGAGATCAACAAACGATGCCCCGATGTTCCCATTGTTTTAGTTGGAAACAAAAAGGACTTACGAAATGACAAATATACTATTTGTGAACTAGGGACTGTACACGAAGAACCGATTGGTTGGCAAGCGGGACAGAAAATGGCCGAAAAGTTAAATGCGTTTTCTTATATGGAATGTTGAGCAAAAACGCGGGAAGGAATTCGAGAGTTGTTTGAGACGGCAGCAAAAGCGGCGGTGTTGAAAAAGAAGTGTCCAACTGTTGTTCGGAAATGATAATAAGAAATAATAAAAAAGAGTTATGTACCATATATATATATATATATATATATATATATATATATATATATATATATATATATATATATATATATATATACTTATTTCATGGGCACAGCTGAAACCCGGAAAACTAGCTGTATTAAAAATGAAATAAAATACTTTGATGCCTTTCTCAGCGTTTATATGCAAATATTAAATAAGTACTATGTACTATTTGTCGTTAAGCGTTTATTGGTCCAACTTGACAATGATCGCTATCTGAAACAGAAGAGTAAATTACATAAGTCTGCATAAATAATAATCCTATAAATACACGTTTCTATAGTAGACCTATAACCTGTTTAGAGGAAGGGTATGCATAAAAAAAGAGTGTAGCACACTGAATATTTTGGTATTTTTACAAATTAATAATATCTGTTGAAGTCTACCTGGACACCTGAAGTAAGTAACTCTAACACAAGTGAACAATAACTAACCACTGCACTACCTGTGCAGCTCTTTATTATAGTACCAAATATGCAAATGACCCAATGCTACAAGTCCAATAAATATGATTGGCTAGTTTACCACTGCATAACCACTGCAATGCAACACTTTACCATAATTGTTTGAGATGTTATCACATAGCCATTATGTAAGTTCTACAAGAGGAAACCATTGCCTTCTTGCATGTTCAATGCCCAAATTCTATTGCGACAGTGATTTATATTGATGTAGGCGTGTGCATCGGTCCGTCCAAAGTCGCTATTTATTTCTCCATACTTGATTCACTAATTATTATCTTTAATTGTATACATTCCTGATATTACTTAACTTTATTTTTATAATCCGATTTAACAAGGAGTTATTTTATTCTTTGTGAGCATACCTTTTAACCACGGGATTCTTGTTCCATTTTATTTTGTTACATAAGCCAATCATGTTATCAAAATGCATTGTGGTGTACTTGGTAAAAAAATGACAAAGTTCAATGATTTTTTTAAAATATGAACGAAAAATGCTTTTTAAAGGCCTGTATTACTATCTCTTAGTTTTGGCAGAGATATCAAATATCAGTTTGGAAATGGTTATAGGTATTAGGGAATTCTTGCTCGCTTTTCTCTTTGAATAATGCAAAAATTATAAACAAGGAAATTCTTATTTTTCATGTTGATATTTTATTCCTGGTGGCATATTGAGTTTTTTTAATAGCCTATCACAGTATATGAAGAGATACATGTATTATCTTCATTTCAACTTTCTGTTCTGTCATTTGGCTTTGTCAATAAGCTAACAACATTTTGGAAGAAAATTGTAGTCTTTAGCAACTCAGCTAGGCTCGGGCAGATCATCCCTCCAGTTCAGATTTTGGTATTGCTCATATCTTTAACAAGAGATAGAGACCTTGAAGGTCCCTCCGATACCAAACCCGTACACACCTATTGCATACGTCCCATTGGATAAGTCTCCTTGAGGGATCTGGAGCAGAGAGGTAAAGCCAGAACAGCCATCAAAGTCGTCATTGGAGTACGCACTGTTACCTTGGCGGATATTGCATGTCTGACTTCCACCGGATTCAATATTAGACATAGCATCACAGGAAAAAAGAGCCAGCTTCGTGTCGTAGTCGGCGGCATTGCATGTGGATATAATGATGTTGTTACTTCCTGAGTAACAGATGCTGTATCGCAACGGTGCCAGATTATTTGCGACATATTGATAGCTGTCGTTGAAGGTATAGGTTGTACCATCACACATGACTTGTTGAACGTCCGCTGTAAGTGTTAATATAATTTAAGTGTAAATATAATTTCGACTTTCACATTGGCCACACTATTTTACAATAATAATGATTATATATACCCGGTTAATATATATATATATATATGAATTTCCGAAATTGGATCCCGTAAAAGTTTTTAAAAGTAAAATAAAAATAAAAAGATTATTAGTAATAATGATAATTAAAAATAAAAATAATTAAGTTTTATACAAGTACAACATTGGTCAAAAAGGTTGTCCCACCCCCACTTCCATATACTTTTATTTACAAATGATCAGCTCACAGGTGTAAATTGTTATAACTAGTGCTTTTTATTCTAGATACCATGTCTAACATGAATAATGGTTAAAAAAATACAAAATAGTGGTCTGTTTAGGAAGAATGGGAAAATATCCCACAAAACAGAATTATTACCCTTGTTGAAGGCTTGTCGCGCCATCTACAGGAGATAATTACAGTACGCGGTAGACGCACACGCTATTAGGCAGGTGACCTCTAACGAGCACATCCTAATGCTAATTATGTGTAAATTTGGTGACATTTGGTGGCGTCTTTTCAATTAAATAGGCACTTCTTTACATCTGTAGAAATCACAGTGGAACATTGGATCTGAGGGGGTACTTGTTATAAATTTGACTTAATGGTATAAAATGTGCATTTTACAACTCAATGAACTGTCTGTTATTTTAAAACAGTATGACATAGATTATGCCTGCATAACAGGGAGCTGGTGCAACTCATCCATCTCTGACAGCATATAATACAGTGAGAAAAGACAGAGAGCAGAAGAGGGGCGGTGGATTGGTTTGTTACATCTAAGAATCAATACCTTTCAAGATATGGAATGAGCTAGTCTGCAACCTGGAATCACTATGGATAACTTTGAGACCAAACAGACTACCTCGTCGTGAATTCTCACACATCAGCCTTGGCGCAATTTACCACCCTCTAGGTGCAGATAACAAGAGTATGACCCAACATATCATATCTTCCACTGACTTTATCCTCAGGGTCCACCCGTATTCAGCAGTCTTCCTTATTGGTGACTTTAACACACTCCCTGACAACCAATTTAAGAGAGCCTTCAACTTGAGACAGATTGTCAGGAAGGGTACAAGAAGAGAATCAATACTGGACAAAATCTTCACTAACATTGACCAATATTACAAGGTGCCCGAAATACTACCGCCAATAGGACATCCGACCACAATGCAGTACTCTCCCTTCCTGCAAATCATAACCGCAATCCATGTGGTAAAGAGGAAAAGATCCGCTGTCGCTCCATGGGAAAAAATGAAAAAAATTCTTTTCGCTCATGAGCTCATGAAAGTGAATTGGACACCACTGTATAAAATGGACACTTGTGCAAACCAGTACCAGTTCTTCGAAGAGACAATTAACAATCTCCTTGACACCTATCTTCCAATGAGAGTCATCAGCAGACACACAACGGACAAACCCTGGGTAACATCTGATTTCAAGGACCTCATCAAACGGCGTCAGAGAGCCCTCAGCGAAGGAAATACTAGCCTTTCACATGCACTCAGGAACAAAATCAAAAGGACAAATAAACAACTTAAGTCAAAATACTATAAAAATAAAATAGAATCATTGAAACAGTCCAACTCTTCCCTATGGTGGAAAAAATCAAAAGAATTATCTGGGATGCAAAACAATGTCACTTTACTCCAACTGCTGGCAGATAGCACATCTTCAGGCAATCTTCCAGTTCTGGCAAACAAAATCAATACCTTTTTTCATAGTGTCAGCCAAGACCTGTCACCTTTACAACCTGATGGAAATGCCCAGCAGAGTTGTATAGTACCTGACAAATTTGTTATCTGCACAGCGGATGTAGAAAAATTACTATCCAAAGTAAAGCTGTCTTAAGCTAAAGGCCCAGACCAAATTCCAAATTGGGTTCTCAGAGACTTTGCAGACTACTTGTCAAAACCACTTTGTGCAATTTTCAATAGCTCAGTAAGGGATGGTTGCGTACCAAAAATTTGGAAATCTGCAGAGATAATACCCATTCCAAAAGTGAATCAGCCAAAGGTAATAGAGTCAGATCTTAGACCTATATCACAAACACCAGTTCTAAGTAAAATTTTGGAGTCTTTGATAACAAAGTGGGTTACAGATGGTCTGCAAATTGATAGAGCACAGTTTGGTGGCATTCAGAATAGTTCAACTACTCACGCCTTAGTTGAATTGACTCATAAATTACTAGGAGGACTTGAACCATCCCCCACAACAAAGTCTTATGCTCAGGTGTTATTTTTAGATTTTGCTAAAGACTTCGACAGGATTGATCACCATATCTTAATGAAAAAATTAGAAATTCAAGGGATACCAGACTTTGTAAGACGTTGGATTTATTCCTTCCTTTGCGAACGGTTGCAACGAGTAAAATGCAGTAGCTTTAAATCTGATTGGGTTCAGCTAGTGGGGGGGCTCAGGGCACTAAATTAGGCCCCATTCTTTTCCTTGCAATGATAAATGACCTGAAAACTTGTTGTTCCGCCATTTATGAAATTTGCAAATTTGGCAAAACACCGCATCTACCACAAGCAATAGACCAATTGGCTGACTGGGTCAAGCAAAACAAGATGAAACTTAATGTAAAGAAGACTAAGTCAATGGACATAAATTTTACCAAGAACTGTAATCTTACAATGCCAACATTGGAAATAGATGGTGAACGTGTAGAAAAGGTCAAAAAGTTTAAGATACTTGGTGTTATTTTAACCCCAGACCTCAAGTGGGCTGAACACATCCGAATCATGTATGCTAAGGCATGTTTAAAGCTCTTTTATCTCAGACAGCTAAAGAGGGCAAAACTGGACATACAAGATTTATTAACTATTTACCAGTCTGTAATAAGATCAGTTTTAGAATATGCATGTCCAGTATGGGGACCAGGTCTGACTGCTGAGCAATCTGAATGTCTAGAGTCAGTTCAAGAGAGAGCTTTAAGGATTATTTGCCCTGGTCTCAGTTATGATGATGCCTTAAAAGTTTGTAACATTGACACCCTAGACAAACGTAGACATTTGCTGTATCAGAGGTTTTATACAAAATTAAAAAATTGTGAAAAGTTAGGACATTTATTGACTGAAAGAAACACCCGCCCTTTACGAAACACCAAATTCTTACAACCAAAAGTGAACGTTTTAAAAATTCCTTTATTAATTATTGCCTTTTTAACTTGTAGTAATTTATGGATGCCGTTTTAATTTGTAGTATTTTAAGAATAATTTATTGTTTTATAATTTAAAGTTTATTGTCAATTTTCTTTTAAACATTCTTTGTACAACTTCAACCTTAGGGTTGCAATTTTATCAAATAAATTATTATTATTATTATTATTATTATTAAACATACAGAAAAGATTCATATAAATGAAGTACAGCTTCAGTTGGAAAACCACATATATATAATTTCATCTTGAGTTGGAAAACCAGCTCAATTCCATTATTTTTCAAGAAGAAAGGCATTTTTTTTTTTTTTTTTTGCAAAAATGTTGGACTTTGAACTCCCACTGGCATGAAGCCTCATGGTAGTTACATATTCTTAGTGTCCACGTTAGATAAATAAAAAATTGGTGTTGACTTTGTTGTTAAGCATAATGTATTATTGCATCAAAACTGTCAAAAAAAAAAATTCTTTGCATCATTGTGTGTTCATCTAACAGCTTTGCTGCCTTGTTGATTCTCTTTCTACACACTGTTATGTAGGTTAAAAAAGATGCCATACTTACGACACCGTCTTGTTAGTTCAGCTGAAAAAATTGATAAGAAGAAATATATTAGAAAAGCACATTAATGATATATATATACAAATAATCTATATATTGTACAACTTCTGCCACCACTTTTGCCGATAAATTTGAGAAATGAATCCTTAATGTCAAAACATACACCAGTTTCCCAACATATCAACAATTTTTTGTTCACTGCGTTTTTTAATGATCCTATAACGTGGATTGCAAGGTAATATCCATTACCACAATTATTTTCAATTTTAAAAACCACATCTTACATGCAGTTAGCTTGTAGTGCCTTTTTACACACTGGTATGTAGGTTATAGAAGATGCACTGTGCCTGAGATAATTTATAAAACTCCCTGGCTATCTATCATCTAAGACCTTAACTAATTTAAAAATCAGTAAAACGAGGCAGCAAGCAGCCTTAAGTAAAACACAAAAAATAAACACATATGAAAGTTGGTCTACACTGAAGAAAAATTAGTATTAAATATTTTTGTGTTAAATGTAATATCATACTTACGACATTGTGTGATAGATTCAGCTGAAAACGTGAAAAGATGTATTTTGCAAAAGTACACGAAAATATTCATACAATCATGTGCATATTCTGCCAACGTGAACAAAGATGTTAATATATATTATATATTGGTTTAGATATGAATTAATTGATATTATTCTCTCAATAGTAAAATATAGAACTCTATAGACTATCTCTATACAGCAACTAAAATTTCCCGTTTCTGCTTTTTTGTCTAGCCCATAAAACCAACTATTCTTACCAATTATTTTCTATTTCTGGCTATAGAAAGATAGCAGTAGGGAGGGCACGTTTGCAAATCAAATGTAATGTTTGATGTAATACTTACGACATGTCGGCATTTCTAGGGGAAAAAAGAAAGGCAATATTAAACACAATGGGGCATCACTTGAATAATATAATCATTCAAACAATTATCATTTAAACATTGATTTTTCAGATACTTTAAAGTTTAGGTGATTCGATCAATGAAGCCATATGATAAAAGACAAAATAGTGGAATTTGTTTAATGCTGAATTATCAAAAGAAAAAGAGGTGTTCGCGGAATTCAACTTTAACGGTTACATATGATTGGGTTTATTTCCTTATCCGCTATTAGCTACCGTGGAAATGAACATTGTCATTTTATGAGATAACGTAGTCACATCCAATATACATTGAGGTAAATATGCTAGTTCCAGTTGGTGACGTAAAAGTAGTTATTTGGGAGAGAAAACTTTTATGTCCATTTCAAACAATATGTACTACAAACTGGTGTCAGGAAATTGGCGTAGGTTTAATCTCTACATAAAAAACAGCAACTCCCTTGATAATGTTGAAATCAGAACAACACAACAAAGAGTTCATAGCGTTTCCTTCAAATGGTTACACATAATTTGAAAAGAAATGTATAAAAGACTAAGTTTCCTTCGAACTTAAAAACCAATAACTTGACTTCCACTTCCCCCTTTTCCTAATGCCAGTGAATACTGCATCCTAACAGTTTAAATACGGTACTATCGAAATCAAACACCCTATTCCTGGATACAATATTGTTATAAGTTCAAGAGTTTACAAATAAGATCACCTGCACAAAATATATACAAATTTAAATAAGAATTGAAAGATTTTAAAATATCAAAACTGAGCCCCCTGCTAGGGTATTAAAATGACAACCGTTAAATCATAAAAAATTCCTTACTCTAAGTTGAATTGGTAAAAACAAACATAACATCAAATGGGTTTTTAAGCACAGTTTTTATGTCGAGTTTTTATTTATTCAAGGACCAATATTTGAGAAGAAAAGTATAAAGTACAAACTTTTCATCGAACATCAGAACCAATATGTCGACTTCAAATCCCCCCTTTCCTAATGGTGGTAATGGTACTGCACCCATGCAATAAAGTCTAACTGCCAGTTCTCACCTGGAACGCAATTTTGTGGATCTGGAACAGAAGAGTTGAACATGTATCCCTCTTCACACACACAGACCAGAGGTTCTGGACAAGGTAAACTTTGACCTTCTTCGTTGGTAGTATTCTGGCAGTTTGACACAGTACTGTTATCCACTATCTCACAGCATCTGGTATTATTACCACACACAACTGGGGGCCTCACTTCAATTTATGAAACAAAAGACAAAACTTGTCAATACAGGGAAATGAATTTATATAGATTTCATTTTGAAACATTATGTCATGATCATTGCATTTCTGTGTGTGTCCTTCTAAGACGAGGTACAGTGTGCCATATAAAACATTGCCAAATTCCACCCACTTTGACAAGGACGATGGTCATCCGACATTTTCCAACCAGTGTAAATTACAAAGCTACATGTCACCCTTACGTAAACCATGATTAAAATTTTTATTTCGATATTATGTTATAAGATCTAAAGATTAATAATGAAATCATCTGCACAATATATACATGTTTACAAGTTTAAATAGGGTAGTATTGAACCAACAATCACAAATCAACTGAGAGTGCCTTACTCTTCCTTGAAAAGGTTAAACACACACACACACACACACACACTTGTCTATGTGTACCAACCGAGGACATCAGCACAACACCATACAACCGAGGACATCTTATTCCTTGGTTAAATCAAAATAAAAACATTCAATTTAGGGTAAAATCTATTCGAGTATGAATGTTATAAATTAATTTTTTATAAAAACTAATTTTTTGCTGACAAGAATTTTACATTCTAACCGAGGACACACACGGACACACACACGGACAGACACTACACATTACAACCGAGGACATGCATGCATCTACATGTAATAATGATTGTACTTTTAATGCAAAGCAAATTTTATATAGCGTTACTTTGCAGCAATTCACATTTTTATGAAATTCTTTCATATTTAAGGTAAATTCCAAAATAACACCAGAGGTGATGATTAAATGAACAGTTATACAATATTTAATGCTGGGCTTTGCCACTTTTTTAGAATTGAAGATTATGAGATAAAACATCAATTAATTTAGGAAAAGAAAGGAT
>NW_019775689.1:76670-89148 GCF_001039355.2 Lingula anatina | reverse complement strand
AAGTGTTGAACATGAATCCCTCATCACACACACATACCAGAGGTTCTGGACAAGGTAAACTTTGACCTTCTTCATTGGTAGTATTCTGACAGTTTGACACTGTACTGTTATCCACTACCTCACAGCATCTGGTATTATTACCACACACAACTGAGGGCCTCACTTCAATTTATGAAACAGAAGACAAAACTTATCAACACAGGGAAATTATTTTATATAGATTCCAATTCAGAACATGATGCCAGGATTATTGTGCTTCGGTGTGCATCCTTCTACAGTGTGTAACATGAAAGACAGTGCGCCATACAAAACATTGCCAAATTCCAGTCAACGTGACAATTGACTGTGGGTATACGATACACGTTTTTCAACCACTGTAACTTTAAATGCTGCATAAGATCTTACGTTTAATAATGAAGTCATATGCACAATGTACACCAATACTTTGGGGGAGATAAATGACTGTGGAATGATATGCTCCTGCTATCAGTTTATTAACAAGTTTACAAGTTTAAATATGGTTGTATCGAAATCACAAACACAAAGCATAAAGAGTGCCTTACTCTTCCTTGAAGAGGTAAAAAAGCAGAACTTAAACCAGCAAAGACAGTGGGCCAAAAAAACATGGCCAAATTCCACCTAATGTGACGTATGACGATGCGGGTACACGATACCCACTTTTAAGTTATATGTCTCGTGTACGCAAACCATGATTAAAAATATTATTTCTACATATACTGTTATGAGATCTAAAGTTTAACGATGAAGTCATCTGCACAATATATACATGTTTAATTACAGATTTAAATATGGTAGTATCAAAATCACAAAAACAAATCATATAGAGTGCCTTACTCTTCCTTGAAAAGGTAAAAAGCAAAACTTTAACCAATAATAACAGAACTCACCTGGAACGCAATTTTGTGGATCTGGAACAGAAGAGTTGAACATGTATCCCTTTTCACACACACAGACCCGAGGTTCTAGGCAAGGCAAACTTTGACCTTCTTCATTGGTAGTATTCTGACAGTTCGACACTGTAGTGTTATCCACTACCTCACAGCATCTGGTATTATTACCACACACAACTGGGGGCCTCACTTCAATTCATGAAACAGAAGACAAAACTTGTCAACACAAGGAAATGAATTTATATAGATTTCATTTTGGAACATTATGTCTTGATCATTGCATTTCTGTGTGTATCCTTTTACAACATTATTTTAGAACTCATTAATTTTAGGACATTATGGCAAATTCATGCTTATATATTTATACTTCTAACATGGGATACAGTGTGCCATAAACAGCATTGCCAAATTCCACCCACTGCGATGTGTGACGACTGGTATACAACACTTGTTTTCCAACCAGTGTAAATTACAATGCTACATGTCGTGCATATATAAAACCATGATTAAAATATTATTTTTCCATATATTGTTATAAGATCTAAAGTTTAATAGTGAAGTCATATGCACAATATACACGTGTACAAGTTTAAGTACGATAGTATTAAAATCATGAACACAAATCACTGAGAGTGCTTTACTCTTCCTTAACTTGAAAAGGAAAAAAGCAAAACTTTAACCAGCAATGAGAGTTCTCACCTGGAACGCAATTTTGTGGATCTGGAACAGAAGAGTTGAACATGTATCCCTCTTCACACACACAGACCAGAGGTTCTGGACAAGGTAAACTTTGACCTTCTTCATTGGTAGTATTCTGACAGTTTGACACTGTACTGTTATCCACTACTTCACAGCATCTGGTATTATTACCACACACAACTGGGGGCCTCACTTCAATTTAAGAAACAGAAGTGAAGACTTGTCAACACAAGGAAATGAATTTATATAGATTTCATTTTGGAACATTATGTCTTGACCATCGCATTTCTGTGTGTATCCTTCTAACATGGGGTACAGTGTGTCATATAAAACACTGCCAAATTATACCCACTTTGACAAGGGCGATGGTCATCTGACATTTTCCAACTAGTGTAAATTACAAAGCTACATGTCACGCGTACTCAAACAATGATTAAAATTTTACTTCTACACATTGTTATAAGATCTTTAGATTAATAATGAAGTCATCTGCACAATACATACATGTTGACAACTTTAAATATGGTAGTATTGAAATCACAAACACAAAGCATAAAGAGTGTCTCACTCTTATTGAAAAGGTAAAAAAGCAGAACTTTAACCAGCAATGAAAGTTCTCACCTGGCACGCAATTTTGTGGATTTGGATCAGAAGAGTTGAACATGTATCCCTCTTTACACACACAGACCAGAGGTTCTGGACAAGGTAAACTTTGACCTTCTTCATTGGTAGTATTCTGGCAGTTTGACACTGTACTGTTATCCACTACCTCACAGCATCTGGTATTATTACCACACACAACTGGGGGCCTCACTTCAATTTATGAAACAAAAGACAAAGCTCATGAATAATTTTAGAACATTATTTTAGAACTCATTAATTTTAGGACACTGTGGCAAATTCATGCTTATACGCTCGTATGTTTATACTTCTAACATGGGATACAGTGTGCCATAAACAGCATTGCCAAATTCCACGTACTGCAATGTGTGACGACTGGTATACAACACCTGTTTTCCAAGCAGTGTAAATGACAAAGCTACATGTCACACACACATATATATATATATATATATATGTCAAAGGCCCGGATCAAATCTAGCCCCATGCATAAAGAGCCCAGACTCCATGTTTATTACACCCTGGCTGGGCCCATTATTTTTGGTGTCTTTGCATTGTTAACAGCATAATGGGCAAGTTAAATGACCAAGTTAATTGACCAAATTAATTGGCCAAGCTGCCAGTTTGTTTGTATGGCATGTGCAGTTGTCTTAGATCAAGGCACAAATGAAGCCCACCTTTAATTTAACATTTCTTTAGTGTTTAGCTTTTTATGCATTCCAACCACTGCGGCAAGTGACAACTGGTATACGACACCCATCTTTCAAACAGCGTAAATTACAATGCTACATGTCACTTATTTACCAGCCATGATTAAAAATATTATTTCTCCAAATTTTGCTAGAAGATATAAAGTTTAATATTGAAGTCATCTTCACAAAATATACATTTTATAAGTTTAAATATGGTAGTATAGATATAACAAACACAAATCGTATAGAGTGCCTTACTCTTCCTTGAAAAGGTAAAAACATGCAGTCCTTTAACCAACAATGAGAGTTCTCACCTGGAACGCAATTTTGTGGATCTGGATCAGAAGAGTTGAACATGTATCCCTCATCACACACACAGACCAGAGGTTCTGGACAAGGTAAACTTTGACCTTCTTCGTTGGTAGTATTCTGGCAGTTTGACACAGTACTGTTATCCACTACCTCACAGCATCTGGTATTATTACCACACACAACTGGGGGCTTCACTTCAATTTATGAAACAGAAGTCAAGACACGTGAACACAGGGAAATTAATTTAGAACATTATTTTAGAACTCATAAAATTTAGATCACTGTGCCAAATTTATTGTGTTCGTGGGTTTATACTTTTAACATGAGATACAGTGTACCATACACAACATTGCCTAATTTCACCCACTGTGAAGTGTGACGATGGGTATGCGATATCCATTTTGAAACCAGTGAAAATTACTAAGCTATATACCACAAACATAATCCCATATACGATTACAAACATTATTCCTAGATACACTGTTATAAGATCAAGAGTTTAAAAACAAGATCACATGCACAAAATACATACAAATTTCAACAAGAATTGAAAGATTTTAAAATAACAACACTGAGCCCCTGACGAGGGTATTAAAATCACAACGGTAAAATCATAAAGAATTCCTTACTCTAAGTTGAATTGGTAAAAACAAACATGACATCAAATGGGTTTTTAAGCACACTTTTTATGTCGAATTATAATTTATTCAAGGAAGGACCAATATTTGAAAAGAAAAGAAATGCATAGTAACTTTTCATCAAAACCAATATCTAGACTTCAACCTCCCCCCCCCTTTCCTAATGGTGGTAGTGGTACCGCACCCATGCAATAAAATCTATAACTGCCTGTTCTCACCTGGAACGCAATTTTGTGGATCTGGAACAGAAGAGTTGAACATGTATCCCTTTTCACACACACAGACCCGAGGTTCTAGGCAAGGCAAACTTTGACCTTCTTCATTGGTAGTATTCTGACAGTTCGACACTGTAGTGTTATCCACTACCTCACAGCATCTGGTATTATTACCACACACAACTGGGGGCCTCACTTCAATTTATGAAACAGAAGACAAAACTTGTCAACACAAGGAAATGAATTTATATAGATTTCATTTTGGAACATTATGTCTTGATCATTGCATTTCTGTGTGTATCCTTTTACAACATTATTTTAGAACTCATTAATTTTAGGACATTATGGCAAATTCATGCTTATATGTTTATACTTCTAACATGGGATACAGTGTGCCATAAACAGCATTGCCAAATTCCACCCACTGCGATGTGTGATGACTGGTATACAACACTTGTTTTCCAAGCAGTGTAAATTACAATACTACATGTCACGTATATAAAACCATGATTAAAATATTATTTTTCCATATATTGTTATAAGATCTAAAGTTTAATAGTGAAGTCATATGCACAATATACACGTGTACAAGTTTAAGTACGATAGTATTAAAATCATGAACACAAATCACTGAGAGTGCTTTACTCTTCCTTGAAAAGGAAAAAAGCAGAACTTTAACCAGCAATGAGAGTTCTCACCTGGAACGCAATTTTGTGGATCTGGATCAGAAGAGTTGAACATGTATCCCTCATCACACACACAGACCAGAGGTTCTGGACAAGGTAAACTTTGACCTTCTTCGTTGGTAGTATTCTGGCAGTTTGACACTGTACTGTTATCCACTATCTCACAGCATCTGGTATTATTACCACACACAACTGGGGGCCTCACTTCAATTTAAGAAACAGAAGTGAAGACTTGTCAACACAAGGAAATGAATTTATATAGATTTCATTTTGGAACATTATGTCTTGACCATTGCATTTCTGTGTGTATTCTTCTAACATGGGGTACAGTGTGTCATATAAAACACTGCCAAATTATACCCACTTTGACAAGGGCGATGGTCATCTGACATTTTCCAACTAGTGTAAATTACAAAGCTACATGTCACGCGTACTCAAACAATGATTAAAATTTTACTTCTACACATTGTTATAAGATCTTTAGATTAATAATGAAGTCATCTGCACAATACATACATGTTGACAACTTTAAATATGGTAGTATTGAAATCACAAACACAAAGCATAAAGAGTGTCTCACTCTTATTGAAAAGGTAAAAAAGCAGAACTTTAACCAGCAATGAAAGTTCTCACCTGGCACGCAATTTTGTGGATCTGAATCAGAAGAGTTGAACATGTATCCCTCTTCACACACACAGACCAGAGGTTCTGGACAAGGTAAACTTTGACCTTCTTCATTGGTAGTATTCTGGCAGTTTGACACTGTACTGTTATCCACTACCTCACAGCATCTGGTATTATTGCCACACATAACTGGGGGCCTCACTTCAATTTATGAAACAAAAGACAAAGCTCATGAATAATTTTAGAGCATTATTTTAGAACTCATTAATTTTAGGACACTGTGGCAAATTCATGCTTATACGCTCGTATGTTTATACTTCTAACATGGGATACAGTGTGCCATAAACAGCATGCCAAATTCCACGCACTGCAATGTGTGACGACTGGTATACAACACCTGTTTTCCAAGCAGTGTAAATGACAAAGCTACATGTCACACACACACACATATATATATATATATATGTCAAAGGCCCGGATCAAATCTAGTCCCATGCATAAAGAGCCCAGACTCCATGTTTATTACACCCTGGCTGGGCCCATTATTTTTGGTGTCTTTGCATTGTTAACAGCATAATGGGCAAGTTAAATGACCAAGTTAATTGACCAAATTAATTGGCCAAGCTGCCAGTTTGTTTGTATGGCATGTGCAGTTGTCTTAGATCAAGGCACAAATGAAGCCCACCTTTAATTTAACATTTCTTTAGTGTTTAGCTTTTTATGCATTCCAACCACTGCGGCAAGTGACACCCATCTTTCAAACAGTGTAAATTACAATGCTACATGTCACTTATTTACCAGCCATGATTAAAAATATTATTTCTCCAAATTTTGCTAGAAGATTTAATATTGAAGTCATCTTCACAAAATATACATTTTATAAGTTTAAATATGGTAGTATAGATATAACAAACACAAATCGTATAGAGTGCCTTACTCTTCCTTGAAAAGGTAAAAACATGCAGTCCTTTAACCAACAATGAGAGTTCTCACCTGGAACGCAATTTTGTGGATTAGGATCAGAAGAGTTGAACAGGTATCCCTCTTCACACACACAGGCCAGAGGTTCTGGACAAGGTAAACTTTGACCTTCTTCATTGGTAGTATTCTGACAATTTGACACTGTATTGTTATCCACTACCTCACAGCATCTGGTATTATTACCACACACAACTGGGGGCTTCACTTCAATTTATGAAACAGAAGTCAAGACACGTGAACACAGGGAAATTAATTTAGAACATTATTTTAGAACTCATAAAATTTAGATCACTGTGCCAAATTTATTGTGTTCGTGGGTTTATACTTTTAACATGAGATACAGTGTACCATACACAACATTGCCTAATTTCACCCACTGTGAAGTGTGACGATGGGTATGCGATATCCATTTTGAAACCAGTGAAAATTACTAAGCTACATACCACAAACGTAATCCCATATACGATTACAAACATTATTCCTAGATACACTGTTATAAGATCAAGAGTTTAAAAACAAGATCACATGCACAAAATACATACAAATTTCAACAAGAATTGAAAGATTTTAAAAGAACAACACTGAGCCCCTGACGAGGGTATTAAAACCACAAGGGTAAAATCATAAAGAATTCCTTACTCTAAGTTGAATTGGTAAAAACAAACATGACATCAAATGGGTTTTTAAGCACACTTTTTATGTCGAATTATAATTTATTCAAGGAAGGACCAATATTTGAAAAGAAAAGAAATGCATAGTAACTTTTTATCAAAACCAANATACGATTACAAACATTATTCCTAGATACACTGTTATAAGATCAAGAGTTTAAAAACAAGATCACATGCACAAAATACATACAAATTTCAACAAGAATTGAAAGATTTTAAAATAACAACACTGAGCCCCTGACGAGGGTATTAAAATCACAACGGTAAAATCATAAAGAATTCCTTACTCTAAGTTGAATTGGTAAAAACAAACATGACATCAAATGGGTTTTTAAGCACACTTTTTATGTCGAATTATAATTTATTCAAGGAAGGACCAATATTTGAAAAGAAAAGAAATGCATAGTAACTTTTCATCAAAACCAATATCTAGACTTCAACCTCCCCCCCCCTTTCCTAATGGTGGTAGTGGTACCGCACCCATGCAATAAAATCTATAACTGCCTGTTCTCACCTGGAACGCAATTTTGTGGATCTGGAACAGAAGAGTTGAACATGTATCCCTTTTCACACACACAGACCCGAGGTTCTAGGCAAGGTAAACTTTGACCTTCTTCATTGGTAGTATTCTGACAGTTCGACACTGTACTGTTATCCACTACCTCACAGCATCTGGTATTATTACCACACACAACTGGGGGCCTCACTTCTATTTATGAAACAGAAGACAAAACTTGTCAACACAGGGAAATGAATTTATATAGATTTCATTTTGAAACATTATGTCATGATCATTGCATTTCTGTGTGTGTGCTTCTAAGACGAGGTACAGTGTGACATATAAAACATTGCCAAAGTCCACCCACTTTGACAAGGACGATGGTCATCCAACATTTTTCCAACCAGTGTAAATTACAAAGCTACATGCCACCCTTACGTAAACCATGATTAAAATTTTTATTTCGACATTCTGTTATAAGATCTAAAGATTAATAATGAAATCATCTGCACAACATATACATGTTTACAAGTTTAAATAGGGTAGTATCGAACCAACAAAAACAAATCATTGAGAGTGCCTTACTCTTCCTTGAAAAGGTTAAAAAAAAAAAAAACACAGGACTTTAACCAACAATGGGAGTTCTCACCTGGAACGCAATTTTGTGGATCTGGATCAGAAGAGTTGAACATGTATCCCTCTTCACACACACAGACCAGAGGTTCTGGACAAGGTAAACTTTGACCTTCTTCATTGGTAGTATTCTGGCAGTTTGACACTGTACTGTTATCCACTACTTCACAGCATCTGGTATTATTACCACACACAACTGGGGGCCTCACTTCAATTTATGAAACAAAAGTCAAAACTCATGAATAATTTTATGGCATTATTTTAGAACCCATTATATTTTAGAACATTGTGCCAAATTGATGTTTTTGTGTTAATGTTTCTCACATGAGATACAGTGTACCATACACAGCAATGCCAAATTTCACCCACTGCGACGTGTGACGACTGGTATAAAACACCTGTTTTCCAACCAGTCAAGTACTACATGCCACGTTTACGCAAACCATATATAATTACAAATATTATTTTATTTTCTTGAAATCATGAAAACGAAATCTTAAAATAGTTCTTTGCTCTTCCAATATTCAAGCACATAACTTTTTATCAAACTTCAGAACCAGTACTGTGTATCTCGGCTTCAACCCCTTCTGTTTCCCCTAGTTACTTATACTAATTACCGTACCGCTGCAATAAAGTCTGTGAGTGCCATTTCTCACCTGGAACGCATCTTTTGGAACCTGGATCAGAGGTGTTCAACCTGTATCCCTCATTACACACACAGGACCATTTATGCGGGCAAGGTAAACTTTTTTCAATGATATTATTCTTGCAGTAGATCGAGTGTCTTCTAACCCTACAGCACTTGGAGTTCTCCCCACACACGGGTCTTGGCGAATGTCTTTTACACCCCGTGCCTCGGCTACCGCACTCCTGGCAGCGTATACGTGAGAAGGCGAGGTGCGATGGCTTAACGTGCCGGCCGCCGTGTTTGCGTTGATGCCCAGGACATGCTCGGGTTATGCAGAAACGACTGTGCCTTGTACGCCCTAAATGTAAATTCAAGATTTTACGAAAAGTATAACAACTTACACCTATATCATCTTTTTGTCTAATTTGATGAAAAGCCTGCATTGAACAAAAACGTATTTAAATTATTACAAGGTATAAAAAGCATGCCATAATGTCCAAATTCACTTGTAAGTAAAATTAACGTTACCATTTTATCGTAAATGAACATGACTATTTTACTGAATCGTGCTCTTTGGTGGATTGGTCTTTATCTTGGCACGATTTTTAAGGCTGATTTCTCATAATTGATATCGCTTGACGCCATTGCATTGAGATATGCATCGTACCATCATGCAAGCCAACCCACGGCTCTTCTTTCATGTACGGTCTGCCACATTTGATCTGTAGATCAGTACATGTAGATCCTGTGATCTCCAATTCTGAATACGTCCTTTGTTGAATGAAGCTATTGTTCTGCACCCTGAGCTTCAGAGATAACTTGACACTAACCTCTTCACTATAGCCTATCTTCATCGTGTCAAGTTACCTTTGANTATGAAACAGAAGACGAAACTTATTAACAAAGGGAAATTATTTTATGAATTCTTTTATTTAAGAATATTGCGCAAGTCCATTGTGTATCTGGGTTTGCATGTACTTCAAACATGACATACAGTGTGCCATACAAAACATTGCCAAATTCCAACCACTGCGGCAAGTGACAACTGGTATACGACACCCATTTTCCAACCAGGGTAAATTACAATGCCACATGTCACTTATTTACCAACCATGATTAAAAATATTATTTCTACAAATTATGCTAGAAGATATGAAGTTTAATATTGAAGTCATCTGCACAAAATATACATGTTTACAAGTTTAAATAGGGTAGTATCGAAACCACAAACACAAATCATAAAGAATGCCTTATTCTTCCTTGAAAGGTAAAAACATGCAGTCCTTTAACCAACAATGAGGGTTCTCACCTGGAATGCAATTTTGTGGATCTGGATCAGAAGAGTTGAACATGTATCCCTCTTCACACACACAGACCAGAGGTTCTGGACAAGGTAAACTTTGACCTTCTTCATTGGTAGTATTCTGACAGTTTGACACTGTATTGTTATCCACTATCTCACAGCATCTGGTATTATTACCACACACAACTGGGGGCCTCACTTCAATTTATGAAACAGAAGACAAAACTCGTGACTAATTTTATAGCAATATTTTCGAACCCATTAAATTTTAGAACATTGTGCCAAATTGATGTTTTTGTGTTAATGTTTCTCACATGAGATGCAGTGTACCATACACAGCAATGCCAAATTCCACCCACTGCGACTTGTGACGACTGGTATAAAACACCTGTTTTCCAACCAGTCAAGTACTACATGTCACGTGTACGCAAACCATATATAATTACAAATATTATTCTATTTTCTTATTAGTTAAAAAGTTTTAAAAATTAGTCACCTGCATGAATTAAAAGAGTAAAAAAGAACACAGACCCCCTGACGACAGCATTTTGAAATCATTTAAACAAAATCTTAAAAGTGTTCTTTGCTCTTCCAGGATTCAAGCACATAACTTTTTATCAAACTTCAGAACCAGTAAAATGTATCTCGGCTTCAACCCCTTCTGTTTCCCCTTGTTACTTATACTAATTACCGTACCGCTGCAATAAAGTCTATAAGTACCATTTCTCACCTGGAACGCAACTTTTGGAACCTGGATCAGAGGTGTTCAACCTGTATCCCTCATTACACACACAGGACCATTTATGTGGGCAAGGTAAACTTTTTTCAATGATATTATTCTTGCAGTAGATCGAGTGTCTTTTAACTCTACAGCACTTGGAGTTCTCCCCACACACGGGTCTTGGCGAAGGTCTTTTACACCCCTTGCCTCGACTGCCGCACTCCTGGCAGCGTATACGCGAGAAGGCGAGGTGCGATGGCTTAGCGTGCCCGCTGTCGTGTTTGCGTGGATGCCCAGGACATGCTCGGGTTATGCAGAAACGGCTGTGCCTTGTATGCCCTAAATGTAAATTTAAGATTTTACGAAAAGTATAACAACTTACACCTATATCATTTTTTGTCTGATTGGACGAAATGCCTGCATTGAACAAAAACGTATTTAAATTATTACAAGGTATAAAAAGCATGCCATAATGTCCAAATTCAGAATGTTGTTTATTTCACTGTATTTCAGGCCTACAGGCCAAGAGTACATCAACTGAGTTCTATTATGATAATACTGAGCTGACTACAAAGGAATATATATCATAAACGACACAAATCACTTATCTAAAAAAACATCTCTTAATTTCTCAGCATGATATATGAAGGCCGCAAGTCTTTTTATAAAGTCAACATTATGTGATGACAGAGCAGTCGCTAGTGACAATGTTGTAATCTCGGGTATAAAGCGTTCCCTCAGACCGTTATATAAACTACATGACATTAACACGTATTCCTCATTCTCAATAATTGTTATGCCATCAGAAAGGCATGTAGTACATACTCTATTTTCCCCATCCCATCTGCACAGGCATAACGACCCTTCTCAACCTGTAATTTGTGGTTTGATATTCTGAACTTGCAGTAGGCCCTTCTATGCTCTCCTATGGACACAAAAGATAAGTATTCCTCAAATACCAAATCTAGTTCAAATGAGCTGTAGGTCCTCAGCTTGCCTGATTCGCGTACTAAGGAATACCAATTCTACCTGCTTATATCCATTAATCGTTGTCTTAACTGTTCTGAAAAAAGTTTCACATTTCCACATCCTTGGTTTTCCCATACTACTCCAAATCCATATGAATATAAAAGATGTTTGATGTCACTCGCCCATGTTTGCCTCCCACTACTATCTAAGTCAAACAGTAACTTGTAGCATGATTTCAGTAGCCTACCGTCGTCCATACACAAAAGCTTGAACCAATACCTAATACATTTGACATGATAATCTATGTATAGAGGGTAACGACCACATTCCCTAAGAACTGCTTGTGTGCTTGCATTATCCGATACCATCAATCATCTTTTACAAAACTTAACTTGAACATTCTCTCTTGATTCGGATATTTCATATTCACTTGTAAGTAAAATTAACGTTACCATTTTATCGTAAATGAACATGACTATTTTACTAAATCGTGCTCTTTGGTGGATTGGTTTTTATCTTGACGCGATTTTTAAGGCTGATTTCTCATAATTGATCTCGCTTGACGCCATTGCATCGAGATATGCATCGTACCATCATGCAAGCCAACCCACGGCTCTTCTTTCATGTAGGGTCTGCCATATTTGATCTGTGGATCAGTAGATCCTCTGATCTCCA
>NW_019775689.1:61795-74231 GCF_001039355.2 Lingula anatina | reverse complement strand
CACACACACACACCAAATAGACAAAAATAAATAAAAGTTAAACGGGCGAAGCGAGACAAAACCAAGGTTTTATCCATCCCCGTGAACAACAAAATGTCCCCCTCTCCGGCAAAAAAAGATAAACAAAAGATTAGAACGTATACCTATACTCCAAAGGTTGTTGGAAAGAGCGGGCGAAATGAAAATTCAAAACAGAATACCCTCTCACTGTTTTTATTTTTATCTTATTTCTTGAAAAAAATCAATTAATTCAAAATTTGTCCATGATTTCAAAAAAATTAAAAATTGGTGCTGTTTCTTTTCTTGAGTGATCGGCGAAAACGCGAGAGGGCGTTAGAGACGTATTTGAGACTGCCACGAGAGCGACGTTATTGAGAAAGAAACGCCGTAAGATCCATCGCAGATGTTAATTATCTTTTACTCTAAAGAAATTTGTGTCATAAGTGATGCTGGCAAGTAGTTGCAAAGTAAAGACAATCTTGTTCGTTAAAAATAAATATATTGTAAGTAATGCCGTAATACTTACTGCTAAAACATTTACATGTAGGCTTTATGTGCCATCAATCCAATTTGATTCTTGTAAATTATGTTTTTATATTATACACATTAAATGTCCTTAATAATAATTATTCGTTGTTAACCAACCGTATGATTGACCAATTTATATTCTTTCATAGTTTTGATATTTGATAACTTCCATTTTTTTTTTCTGGATGAATTACAATCGCGAATTTTCTTAACGAAATTTAAGAACTTATTTATAAGTCAGAATTCCAGACCATCGTTATCAGTGAAAAAGGACTCTTAAAAAATCTATACTATTTTCGAGGTTTTGGGAGTGGATGTGCAAGCGCTTAGCCCCACTGAAAAGTAAACCAGTCTCAGTCTCTCTCTCTCTCTCTCTCTCCTAAAATCACGCGTCCATAACCCAGAGGAGGCCCTATCCCCCACCCCCCCTCTCTCTCTCACTATTATTCTATCACAGTAAACTGCAGAATCAAGATAACAATATAATGTCTAGCAACAGGCCTGCATTCAGCAACCAGGGTTCTTTTTGTCGAAAACTGAACCTTTCCTTCCCCCCAGTTGACCCAGCTTGAGAAATGACATAGAACTCAGATCAAGTATTGATTGAGAGGGGACCTTTTCTTGCCAAAAGGACGGAGATTTTAAATAGAAAGAAAGTAGATAAAAAAAAGTCTTCAGTCAGTGAACTGTGGGATCTTATGACAGTCCTTCACTCTTCATGGTTCGTTACACAACTGATGTGTATTTTCCCTGTCCTGGTGAAAATAAAGGAAGGAAAATGGGAAGCCCCACTTTCTCAAGTGCCAAAAATATTGATAACAATTCTTCAAATATTGATAAAAATTCGTCTTCTTCATATTATTATTATTATTATTATTATAGAAATGAACAAGTATATAAACCAAATGCAAAAGCTTGTCTTTATATTTATTTTCTATTGCAACATGACTGAAAATGTGCAAAATGAGATACAATGCGACACCGGAAAAATACAGTACATCGATATCATTTCGTAAAATTAACAGCAATTAATAATAGATTTAAAAAGAATGCAAAAATTAATAGTAAAGTATTAAATATTAAATTAATATTATAACAAAAAGCGTAATGTTGCAGTGATTTCGACTCTAGAAAAAATACACTGTACATGTCGAGAGGCCTATTTATAATAACAAAACAAATGCTAACAACCAATTAAGACAGGAAAAAACACCAACCACACTTTCAAAAACGTGTGTAATATTAAATTAAAAAATGCTAATTTAATGTTAAAACGTAGATAAAAATGTAAGGATACAGTGGCTAAGCTAAATTTATGCCAAAACAGAAATAAAAATGTAACGATACAGTGTCAACAACACTGAAATCGCCGAAAAAACTTTTTTATCATTTTGCTCAAAGCATTTTGATATTTTACAATTTGATGAGAGAGAGAGAGAGAGAGAGAGAGAGAGATTTGACATGTAAATATGCAAATAATGATGGTGCAAAGGCTTTGCAAAGCTATCTTCCAAAAAAAAATCTTCACCCAGTCATTATCCTATAAATAAACTAACCAGTGAGGCTATTTTTAGCAATACGGACCTCCATTATAAAAGAGCGTAGTTCGCCCGGCTAGTCATTTTTAATTTTTAATTAATTTTCTAGCGCGAGAGAATCGCCACAAAGATCACAGATAAATATTGTAAATAACAGGTACATGTATGTTTTTTTAACCACGACGATGGGATTGTGGTCGTGTTTATACAACGGTGAGGATTGTTTGATATCATTTAACCTTTTTATCGCTGTAATACTGTTTGTGTGTTATCTGAGAGCAGTATAAAGATAGGGGAAATGATGAGTTAACGAGGATACGAGAGGAATTTTACTTTATTTATTTATTTATTTATTTATTTATTTATTTATTTATTTATTATTTTTGTGATCACATTTGCTCTGAGAGAGACTTAAATGTTATTATACGGCAAGTGAAATGCATTTTCATTTTCAGATAGGTCTTCTAACGCTCACCAGCCACGCAAAACAATAATCATTCTTGGCGACGACGGTTGTGGAAATTCTTGTCTAGTCAGCGTTTTCACAAAGGACAACTTCGCCATAAACCGTCTTCCTGTCCCTTCCACGAGTAATATTTCATACATAGAAATTGATGGCAAAATGGTAATTATTTTTTCATATGTTGCGCTGCATATCATTTCAGCCCCCCCCCCCCTCACGCGAAACCGTGAAGGAATTATATATAATTTTTTATAGCCTATCACAGTATATGAAGAGATACATGTATAATCCTCATTTCAACTTTCTGTTCTGTCATTTGGCTTTGTCAATAAACTTACAACATTTTGGAAGAAAATTGCAGTCTTTAGCAACACAGCTAGGCTCGGGCAGATCATCCCTCCAGTTCAGATTTTGGTATTGCTCATATCTTTAACAAGAGATAGAGACCTTGAAGGACCCTCCGATGTCACCATACCCGTACACACCTATTGCATACGTCCCATTGGATAAGTCTCCTTGAGGGATCTGGAGCAGAGAGGTATAGCCAGAACAGCGATCAAAGTCGTCATTAAAGTACGCACTGTTACCTTGGCGGATATTGCATGTCTGACTTCCACCGGATTCAATATTAGACATTGCATCACAGGCAAAAAGAGCCAGCTTCGTGTCGTAGTCGGCGGCATTGCATGTGGATATAATGATGTTGTTACTTCCTGAGTAACAGATGCTGTATCGCAACGGTGCCAGATTATTTGCGACATATTGATAGCTGTCGTTGAAGGTATAGGTTGTACCATCACACATGACTTGTTGAACGTCCGCTGTAAGTGTTAATATAATTTAAGTGTAAATATAATTTCGACTTTCACATTGGCCACACTATTTTACAATAATAATGATTATATATACCCGGTTAATATATATATATATATATGAATTTCCGAAATTGGATCCCGTAAAAGTTTTTAAAAGTAAAATAAAAATAAAAAGATTATTAGTAATAATGATAATTAAAAATAAAAATAATTAAGTTTTATACAAGTACAACATTGGTCAAAAAGGTTGTCCCACCCCCACTTCCATATACTTTTATTTACAAATGATCAGCTCACAGGTGTAAATTGTTATAACTAGTGCTTTTTATTCTAGATACCATGTCTAACATGAATAATGGTTAAAAAAATACAAAATAGTGGTCTGTTTAGGAAGAATGGGAAAATATCCCACAAAACAGAATTATTACCCTTGTTGAAGGCTTGTCGCGCCATCTACAGGAGATAATTACAGTACGCGGTAGACGCACACGCTATTAGGCAGGTGACCTCTAACGAGCACATCCTAATGCTAATTATGTGTAAATTTGGTGACATTTGGTGGCGTCTTTTCAATTAAATAGGCACTTCTTTACATCTGTAGAAATCACAGTGGAACATTGGATCTGAGGGGGTACTTGTTATAAATTTGACTTAATGGTATAAAATGTGCATTTTACAACTCAATGAACTGTCTGTTATTTTAAAACAGTATGACATAGATTATGCCTGCATAACAGGGAGCTGGTGCAACTCATCCATCTCTGACAGCATATAATACAGTGAGAAAAGACAGAGAGCAGAAGAGGGGCGGTGGATTGGTTTGTTACATCTAAGAATCAATACCTTTCAAGATATGGAATGAGCTAGTCTGCAACCTGGAATCACTATGGATAACTTTGAGACCAAACAGACTACCTCGTCGTGAATTCTCACACATCAGCCTTGGCGCAATTTACCACCCTCTAGGTGCAGATAACAAGAGTATGACCCAACATATCATATCTTCCACTGACTTTATCCTCAGGGTCCACCCGTATTCAGCAGTCTTCCTTATTGGTGACTTTAACACACTCCCTGACAACCAATTTAAGAGAGCCTTCAACTTGAGACAGATTGTCAGGAAGGGTACAAGAAGAGAATCAATACTGGACAAAATCTTCACTAACATTGACCAATATTACAAGGTGCCCGAAATACTACCGCCAATAGGACATCCGACCACAATGCAGTACTCTCCCTTCCTGCAAATCATAACCGCAATCCATGTGGTAAAGAGGAAAAGATCCGCTGTCGCTCCATGGGAAAAAATGAAAAAAATTCTTTTCGCTCATGAGCTCATGAAAGTGAATTGGACACCACTGTATAAAATGGACACTTGTGCAAACCAGTACCAGTTCTTCGAAGAGACAATTAACAATCTCCTTGACACCTATCTTCCAATGAGAGTCATCAGCAGACACACAACGGACAAACCCTGGGTAACATCTGATTTCAAGGACCTCATCAAACGGCGTCAGAGAGCCCTCAGCGAAGGAAATACTAGCCTTTCACATGCACTCAGGAACAAAATCAAAAGGACAAATAAACAACTTAAGTCAAAATACTATAAAAATAAAATAGAATCATTGAAACAGTCCAACTCTTCCCTATGGTGGAAAAAATCAAAAGAATTATCTGGGATGCAAAACAATGTCACTTTACTCCAACTGCTGGCAGATAGCACATCTTCAGGCAATCTTCCAGTTCTGGCAAACAAAATCAATACCTTTTTTCATAGTGTCAGCCAAGACCTGTCACCTTTACAACCTGACGGAAATGCCCAGCAGAGTTGTATAGTACCTGACAAATTTGTTATCTGCACAGCGGATGTAGAAAAATTACTATCCAAAGTAAAGCTGTCTTAAGCTAAAGGCCCAGACCAAATTCCAAATTGGGTTCTCAGAGACTTTGCAGACTACTTGTCAAAACCACTTTGTGCAATTTTCAATAGCTCAGTAAGGGATGGTTGCGTACCAAAAATTTGGAAATCTGCAGAGATAATACCCATTCCAAAAGTGAATCAGCCAAAGGTAATAGAGTCAGATCTTAGACCTATATCACAAACACCAGTTCTAAGTAAAATTTTGGAGTCTTTTGTAACAAAGTGGGTTACAGATGGTCTGCAAATTGATAGAGCACAGTTTGGTGGCATTCAGAATAGTTCAACTACTCACGCCTTAGTTGAATTGACTCATAGATTACTAGAAGGACTTGAACCATCCCCCAAAACAAAGTCTTATGCTCAGGTGTTATTTTTAGATTTTGCTAAAGACTTCGACAGGATTGATCACCATATCTTAATGAAAAAATTAGAAATTCAAGGGATAGACCAATTGGCTGACTGGGTCAAGCAAAACAAGATGAAACTTAATGTAAAGAAGACTAAGTCAATGGACATAAATTTTACCAAGAACTGTAATCTTACAATGCCAACATTGGAAATAGATGGTGAACGTGTAGAAAAGGTCAAAAAGTTTAAGATACTTGGTGTTATTTTAACCCCAGACCTCAAGTGGGCTGAACACATCCGAATCATGTATGCTAAGGCATGTTTAAAGCTCTTTTATCTCAGACAGCTAAAGAGGGCAAAACTGGACATACAAGATTTATTAACTATTTACCAGTCTGTAATAAGATCAGTTTTAGAATATGCATGTCCAGTATGGGGACCAGGTCTGACTGCTGAGCAATCTGAATGTCTAGAGTCAGTTCAAGAGAGAGCTTTAAGGATTATTTGCCCTGGTCTCAGTTATGATGATGCCTTAAAAGTTTGTAACATTGACACCCTAGACAAACGTAGACATTTGCTGTATCAGAGGTTTTATACAAAATTAAAAAATTGTGAAAAGTTAGGACATTTATTGACTGAAAGAAACACCCGCCCTTTACGAAACACCAAATTCTTACAACCAAAAGTGAACGTTTTAAAAATTCCTTTATTAATTATTGCCTTTTTAACTTGTAGTAATTTATGGATGCCGTTTTAATTTGTAGTATTTTAAGAATAATTTATTGTTTTATAATTTAAAGTTTATTGTCAATTTTCTTTTAAACATTCTTTGTACAACTTCAACCTTAGGGTTGCAATTTTATCAAATAAATTATTATTATTATTATTATTATTATTATTATTATTAAACATACAGAAAAGATTCATATAAATGAAGTACAGCTTCAGTTGGAAAACCACATATATATAATTTCATCTTGAGTTGGAAAACCAGCTCAATTCCATTATTTTTCAAGAAGAAAGGCATTTTTTTTTTTTTTTTTTGCAAAAATGTTGGACTTTGAACTCCCACTGGCATGAAGCCTCATGGTAGTTACATATTCTTAGTGTCCACGTTAGATGAATAAAAAATTGGTGTTGACTTTGTTGTTAAGCATAATGTATTATTGCATCAAAACTGTCAAAAAAATTCTTTGCATCATTGTGTGTTCATCTAACAGCTTTGCTGCCTTGTTGATTCTCTTTCTACACACTGTTATGTAGGTTAAAAAAGATGCCATACTTACGACACCGTCTTGTTAGTTCAGCTGATAAAATTGATAAGAAGAAATATATTAGAAAAGCACATTAATGATATATATATACAAATAATCTATATATTGTACAACTTCTGCCACCACTTTTGCCGATGAATTTGAGAAATGAATCCTTAATGTCAATACATACACCAAATTCCCAACATATCAACAATTTTTTGTTCACTGCGTTTTTTAATGATCCTATAACGTGAATTGCAAGGTAATATCCATTACCACAATTATTTTCAATTTTAAAAACCACATCTTACATCCAGTTAGCTTGTAGTGCCTTTTTACACACTGGTATGTAGGTTATAGAAGATGCACTGTGCCTGAGATTATTTATAAAACTCCCTGGCTATCTATCATCTAAGACCTTAACTAATTTAAAAATCAGTAAAACGAGGCAGCAAGCAGCCTTAAGTAAAACACAAAAAATAAACACATATGAAAGTTGGTCTACACTGAAGAAAAATTAGTATTAAATATTTTTGTGTTGAATGTAATATCATACTTACGACATTGTGTGATAGATTCAGCTGAAAACGTGAAAAGATGTATTTTGCAAAAGTACACGAAAATATTCATACAATCATGTGCATATTCTGCCAACGTGAACAAAGATGTTAATATATATTATATATTGGTTTAGATATGAATTAATTGATATTATTCTCTCAATAGTAAAATATAGAACTCTATAGACTATCTCTATACAGCAACTAAAATTTCCCGTTTCTGCTTTTTTGTCTAGCCCATAAAACCAACTATTCTTACCAATTATTTTCTATTTCTGGCTATAGAAAGATAGGGAGGGCACGTTTGCAAATCAAATGTAATGTTTGATGTAATACTTACGACATGTCGGCATTTCTAGGGGAAAAAAGAAAGGCAATATTAAACACAATGGTGTACCACTTGAATATATAATCATTCAAATCATTATCATTTAAACATTGACATTTGCTTCATTTCAGATCCGGCGACAAATGTATGTAATTTGTTAAAAATAAAGTTTAGGTGATTCGGTCAATGAAACCATATGATAAAAGACAAAATAGTGGAATTTGTTTCATGCTGAATTACCAAAAGAAAAAGAGGTGTTCACGGAATTCAACTTTAACGGTTAAATACGATTGGGTTTATTTCCTTATCCGCTATTAGATACTGTGGAAATGAACATTGTCATTTTATGAGATAACATAGTCACATCCAATATACATTGAGGTAAATATGCTAGTTCCAGTTGGTGACGTAAAAGTAGTTATTTGGGAGAGAAATCTGTTATGTCCATTTCAAACAATATGTACTATAAACTGGTGTCAGGAAATTGGCGTAGGTTTAATCTCTACATAAAAAACAGCAACTCCCTTGATAATGTTGAAATCAGAACAACACAACAAAGAGTTCATAGCGTTTCCTTCGAATTGTTACACATAATTTGAAAAGAAATGTATAAAAGACTAAGTTTCCTTAGAACTTGAAAACCAATAACCTGACTTCCACTTCCCCCTTTTCCTAATGGTAGTGAATACTGTACCCTAAGTTTAAATGCGGTAGTATCGAAATCACAGACCATATTCCTGGATACATTGTTATAAGTTCAAGAGTTTAAACATAAGATCACCTGCACAAAATATATACAAATTTAAATAAGAATTGAAAGATTTTAAAATATCAACACCGAGCCCCCTGATGAGGGTATTAAAATCATAACCGTAAAATCAGAAAGAATTCCTTACTCTAAGTTGAATTGGTTATAACAAACATAACATCAAATAGGTTTTTTAAGCACACTTTTTATGTCGAATTATAATTTATTCAAGGAAGGACCAATATTTGAAAAGAAGAGTATAAAGTAGTAACTTTTCGTCGAACATTCAGAACCAATATTTCGACTTCAAACCCCCCCCCCCTTTCCTAATGGTGGTAATGGTACTGCACCCAGGCAATAAAATCTATAACTGCAAGTTCTCACCTGGAACGCAATTTTGTGGATCTGGATCAGAAGAGTTGAACATGTATCCCTCTTCACACACACAGACCCGAGGTTCTGGACAAGGTAAACTTTGACCTTCTTCATTGGTAGTATTCTGACAGTTTGACACTGTACTGTTATCTACTGTCTCACAGCATCTGGTATTATTACCACACACAACTGGGGGCCTCACTACAATTTATGAAACAGAAGGCAAAACTTACCAACACAGTATAATGAATTAATTTATATAGATTTCAATTCAGAACATGATGCCAGAATGATCGTGCTTCTGTGCGCATCCTTCTAACATGAAAGACAGTGCGCCATACAAAACATGTGTACAAGTTTAAATACCATAGTATTGAAATCATGAACGCAAATCATTGAGAGTTCCTTGCTCTTTTTAGAAACGTTAAAAACACACAGTACTTTAACCAGCAATGGGAGTTCTCACCTGGAACGCAATTTTGTGGATCTGGATCAGAAGAGTTGAACATGTATCCCTCATCACACACACAGACCAGAGGGTCTGGACAAGGTAAACTTTGATCTTCTTCATTGGTAGTATTCTGGCAGTTTGACACTGTACTGTTATCCACTACCTCACAGCATCTGGTATTATTACCACACACAACTGGGGGCCTCACTTCAAGTTATGAAACAGAAGTCAAAACTTGTCAACACAGGGAAATGTATTTTTGTATTATTTTAGTTTAGAATATTGCGCCAAGTTCATTGTGTATCTGGGTTTACATGCACTTCAAACATGACATACAGTGTGCCATACAAAACATTGCCAAATTCCAACCACTGCGACAAGCGACAACTGGTATACGACACCCATTTTCAAACCAGTGTAAAATACAATGCTACTTGTCGCATGTGTGCAAACCATGATAAAAAATATTATTTATCCATATATTGTTATAAGATCTGAAGTTTAACAGTGAAGTCACATGCACAATTTACACATGTGTACAAGTTTAAATACCATAGTATTGAAATCATGAACGCAAATCATTGAGAGTTCCTTGCTCTTTTTAGAAACGTTAAAAACGCACAGTACTTTAACCAGCAATGGGAGTTCTCACCTGGAACGCAATTTTGTGGATCTGGATCAGAAGAGTTGAACATGTATCCCTCATCACACACACAGACCAGAGGTTCTGGACAAGGTAAACTTTGACCTTCTTCGTTGGTAGTATTCTGACAGCTTGACACTGTACTGTTATCCACTACCTCACAGCATCTGGTATTATTACCACACACAACTGGGGGCCTCACTTCAATTTATGAAACAGAAGTCAAAACTTGTCAACACAGGGAAATGTATTTTTGTATTATTTTAGTTTAGAATATTGCGCCAAGTTCATTGTGTATCTGGGTTTACATGCACTTCAAACATGACATACAGTGTGCCATACAAAACATTGCCAAATTCCAACCACTGCGGCAAGTGACAACTGGTATACGACACCCATTTTCAAACCAGTGTAAATCACAATGCTACATGTCACTTATTTACCAACCATGATTAAAAATATTTTTTTTCTACAGATATTGCTAGAAGATATGAAGTTTAATATTGAAGTCATCTGCACAAAATATACATGTTTACAAGTTTAAATATGGTAGTATCGAAACCACAAACACAAGTCATAAAGAATGCCTTACTCTTCCTTGAAAGGTAAAAACATGCAGTCCTTTAACCAGCAATGAAAGTTCTCACCTGGAACGCAATTTTGTGGATCTGGATCAGAAGAGTTGAACATATATCCCTCATCACAAACGCAGACCCGAGGTTCTGGACAAGGTAATCTTTGCCCTTCTTCATTGGTAGTATTCTGGCAGTTTGACACTGTACTGTTATTCACTATCTCACAACATCTAGTATTATTACCACACACAACTGGGGGCCTCACTTTAATTTATGAAACAGAATTCAAAACTCATGAATAATTTTAGAACATTATTTTAGAACTCATTAATTTTAGGACATTGTGGCAAATTAATGCTTATATGTTTTTACTTCTAAAATGAGATACGGTGTGCCATAAAAAGCATTTTCAAATTCAACCCACTACATGCCACGTGTACGCAAACCGTATATAATTACAAATATTATTTTAGATACATTTTTAGTTGAAATTTAAAAAAAATAGTCACCTGCATGAATTACAAGATTAAAAAAAGAACACAGAACCCCCTGACGACAGCATTTTGAAATCATTTAAACAAAATCTTAAAAGTGTTCTTTGCTCTTCCAGGATTCAGGGACACATCTGACAGCGAATTAAAATTATCTAAGGCCAATAATTCGTAAAGATAAGTGTAGAAGAGTACAACTTTTTATCAAACTTCAGAACCAGTACTGTGTATCTCGGCTTCAACCCCTTCTGTTTCCCCTAATTACTTATACTAATTACCGTATCGCTGCAATAAAGTCTATAAGTGCCATTTCTCACCTGGAACGCAACTTTTGGAACCTGGATCAGAGATGTTCAACCTGTATCCCTCATTACACACACAGGACCATTTATGCGGGCAAGGTAAACTTTTTTCAATGATAGTATTCTTGCAGTAGATCGAGTATCTTTTAACCTTACAGCACCTGGAGTTCTCCCCACACACGGGTCTTGGCGAAGGTTTTTTACACTTCTTGCCTCGACTACCGCACTCCTGGCAGCGTATACGTGAGAAGGCGAGGTGCGATGGCTTAGCGTGCCGGCCGCCGTGTTTCCGGGGATGTCCTGGTCGTACTCGGGTTATACAGAAACGGCTGTGCCTTGTACGCCCTAAATGTAAATTCAAGATTTTACAAAGAGTAAAACAGCTTAGACCTATATCATTTTTTGTCTAATTTGTCGAAAAACCTGCATTAAAAAAACGTTTTTAAATTATTACAAGATATGATAAAAAGCATGTCATAATGTCCGACCTCGCTTGTAAGTAACGTAAAGCATAATGCTGATGAAACAGGGCCCGATCAAATAAAGTTTGACCAGTCATGGTAATTTGGAAAAAAAGAAACTAGCATCTATCTTTATAATACTGGATGGTGAATTACAAAAGCCGTAATTTAGCACTTACGAATTCTGGCGACCGCATACAGTGCAACCAAAACCAAAATCAGACAAAGGAGCAATGTCCTGTACATCTTCATCTTCAAACGGTAGTCTGGGCGACTGGCTGATTTACTGGCCCACGGTGACTACGGCAGTATGTGGGTCCGATGAAACGCTCAATGAACTGAAACCTTAACAGCTTTCTTTTTATAGAGCATTTCTTGGTTGACAAGTTTTAGTCAATCATTTGTTAGGGAAGGCACAGTTGTTCTATCCTCTACCAGGGCCGCGGGTTAAATATGTGCATTTTTCATTTAGCGCGAGAATCGTGTCATAAATAAGCCTGAGACATATTTGTGAATAGAGAAAAAAATATCTGTGGCCCTTTGTGAGGGTAAATTTGCTCACTGCTAAAAATATTATCTATTTTTTTTTTTTGGGGGGGGGGGGGGGGGGGGGGGGGGGTGCAGGAATATTCC
>NW_019775689.1:0-60611 GCF_001039355.2 Lingula anatina | reverse complement strand
ACACACACACACCAAATAGACAAAAATAAATAAAAGTTTAACGGGTGAAGCAAGACAAAACCAAGGTTTTATCCATCCCTGTGAACAACAGAATGTCCCCCTCTCCGGCAAAAAAAAAAGATAAACAAAAGATTAGAACGTATACCTTCTCCAAACCTAGGTTGTTGGAAAGATCGGGCGAAATTAGAATTCAAAACAGAATACCCTCTCACTGCTTTAATTTTTATCTTATATCTTTTTTCTTTCAGGTTGAGTTAGCTCTTTGGGATACAGCTGGACAGGAAGATTACGACCGCCTTCGACCACTCTCGTATCCAGACACAGACGTCATTCTGATGTGTTTCTCTATCGACAGTCCAGACAGTTTAGAAAACNTATACTCCAAAGGTTGTTGGAAAGATCGGGCGAAATTAGAATTCAAAACAGAATACCCTCTCACTGCTTTAATTTTTATCTTATTTCTTTACAACAGGGGGAGGAAGGAGTGGGGAGAGCGCTCAAACAAAAGGTGCCCCTCTCAGGATCTGATCCCTTTTCAGTAGATAAAATAAGCCTACACGTTTAAATACCTATGTACTGATTAAGTGCAATATGACGTCTAAACAACAGGCCAATCAGATAACATAAAGTCACGTTAAACAGAGGCCCGTTGAACTGTTCTATTTTTAGGTACACGTGCTTTATCTATTTTTAGCACTCCGCCTCATGGTGTATATATTCTTTCTCGCGCCAGGTTATATATAATTTAATATCATGTAAGCACACATTTTAACTACCTGGTTCCTAATTATTCTGATTACATTTTGAGCTACATGCAGCTCTTAAAAGGGACGATTTATAAACAGTTGTTCTTCAAATACATCGATAACGCTCAAAATCTTGAAAAGAGATTAGCTCAGTTTCTTGCCGAAGGATTAATTCGTCGAAATAAGGTAGGAAATACTCTTTACATTCTTCAGATTTTTAAAATCTCCGTTTGAAGTGTTATTGTGTACATAAGTAAATAATAAACAATGAGCCTCGTATGAAGCTAGTGATTGGTATCCCAGCATGCATCAGTGACGTCAATGCCACAGACCCCTCTAGCAAGAATTGAGGTGTGGCTACCATTGTGCTGTATTTGAATTGGATATTCTTCCTGCATCATCATAGGTATAATTTAGGGGTAAGTAACGGCGAGAAGGATATGTTTGATACATGTTTCAAAGTGAATAACATTCTGAGAGTGTCTGTTCAAAGCGGGAGTTGATCTGATATATGCAAATGGCTGTCTGACCGTTGGGAGTTCAATGGTTGCCGGCTCGGCGAGTTTCAGTTATTTGGAGATATAAAATCCCTGAAGTATTACTTTGCTCCAAGATTCTGAATTTTGCTACCCGGCGTGACATTAATGCGTCAGCGCTATGGTCTTAAAGTTGGCAAAATCAACATTTATTCAAGCTGCCCTGTTGAAATTCCATTGCGGTAGCCATTTTGAAATGACATCATCAGCTGACTGACTTCTCTTGGGGAGGGGTTCACTTCAGGATCAGAATTGGGAGGGAAACGCTGATTTCGACGTCAGTTCTCTCTATAATTACCAGATTCTATGGTTGTATTGTCTGCGGTGTATAAGTCACGCTGCCAAAAGGTAATTACTGGGCAAAGTCGGATTGTTAATTTAGGAAGTGTATTGTTTGCGTTTTGGGTCATGTCACCACACCCGATAGTAGGCCAGTGAGTCATTATATTTTATTATAAACTTAAAATTGAAGGGAACATTCCAGAGGTAAGTTCATACTGAACTCGGATCAGTAATTTTTGATATTACTACTAAAGCATTGGTAATCGCTTGGTCTTGACAGAAGTTTGAAGGTAAGGTTGGTTTTATAAGAGAAAGTGTTCCTTATTCCTCTTGAGACGTTTGATAGTGAATCATAGTGATGATGATGTTGATATGCGCAAATGTAGTCTTTTTTCTTGTGATTTTAGTTCATATTGAAAACCATTGACAATGCAAATTGAGTCTGAAGGACATGTATAATTACACAAATGGTTGTATAGAACACCAATGTGGAAATGCCCAAAAACTGAAAAATTCTCATGATAATTTCTGTTTTTCTTCTTTTACAGATATAAACGCAATGGCTGCGATAAGAAAGAAGTTAGTAATCGTAGGTGATGGTGCTTGTGGTAAAACATGCCTGCTAATCGTCTTCAGTAAGGATCAGTTCCCTGAAGTCTACGTGCCTACCGTGTTTGAAAACTATGTAGCCGATATAGAAGTAGATGGAAAACAGGTAAGTGTACATAGTCATAGATGCAGACCTGGGGGGGGGGGGGGTGCGGGCGGGCAGGCAGTGGCATGGTGACACTAGTTGAGTGGGATTTGTTCAGTCTGACTGGTTGATAAACCAGGAAGAAGGGGAAGGTTTGGGAGGGGGTTACTATACTGATAAAGGACACCTTATCATAACATTATCATTGTGTTAGTCACAGTTCAAGTCATTTTGGGGCTTTGTTATTATTCAAGGGTTATTAATGTGCAAAACAAAGTATGTACTTCAGGTACTGTTTTTTTTTTTCTTTTTTTAAAACTATATTTGGCTGTGAAGATCAAACACACTTGCCAAATGTTAATTTACTCTAGGGTCAAAGTATGTGTCCATGTGATATATATCAGTAAATAGTGATATAAGAGTGAAATGTTAGTCCTTCTTCTTTAAAGAGGTCAAGCCCTTCTGCAGTGGTTTCTAAATGCTGCATACAAGACTTATCAGTTTCTTAACACATCTTCTTTGATGTCCTCAATGGCTGAGCAGGTGGCGTGACTTACGTTTATTTTACTCGAAACTTGTACGCCCTATTTCATAAGTGATACATGACAGCGAAAGAGCTTTGTAAAGTTCATGTAGACGGGTGTTGGAGAGAGAGCTGCGAGTGCACCGCGAAAGCCGAGTCCGAGTCTTAAGCTATAACGGTGAGTTGAATGTCACAGTGTTTTGCATGTTTTTTAGGTAGTGGAAGAGCCTTGTGTGTTTTCTGGGATTGGTTGGGAAGTTGGTCAACTGTGTGAGTGTGTGTGTGGTCTAGTGAGCCCATTGATGCTTGTCGCTTTAGCTGTTTTATTATCATCATTTTTTTAAAATTCGTACGCTGCCTATTGCATCATTCCACCTTGATAAGAATTTCACCCTCATATGAAAACATCCTATACGGCTTACGCAGAGATAAATGGTCTTGTAAAGCCAATATGTAGAGCAGCAATAGCAAGTTCAAAATGTGGACTGCATAGTGGTTTTACAACAGAGTCATGGAAATTGGTAGTCCTGCTTGCATGGGTGTGATTTATGAGCTATGCTTAAATTTTTATGGAATTTCATCCCAGATTTTGTGCAGGAAACCCATACAATCAATCAATCAGTTTGATTTCACCATTTGCATGAGGACTTCTGCTGTTATTGTTCAGTTATCCTGTGCTATTTTGCCTGACTTTCAGTATTTGTTGCTTGGTATTAGTCTCATTGCATGTTGCCCACTTGCATGTTATATGTGGAAGTTTCAGAGAAAAAAAAAAAGTTTTGTGTTTAAAGTGATTGTAAACACAAATCAGATGCCTGTCTGTTTCTGTTCTCAAGTGAAATGTTTCAATATGATTATTTAATCTGCATGCTTTGTTCTTAGAAGATGTATTGTTGATTTACTGTTGAATTTGACGTTATGTAGTGGAATTAGATTTAGATGCTTCAGAACAGAATTTGCAGTCAGTTTACAACCACAATTTTTAACTACACTCAAGTTGCCTGCATAGTAGGTAGTAATTAGCACACTATTTATGAAGATCAAAAAGAAATGGAAAAAAAATAGATGTTGCAGTTAAATGTCTGGGGTAGTGCTAACACTCGTCAATTTAGCCAAATGCTAAAACTGACTCTAATTGGCTAAACAAAAAAGGTTGATTTGACTTGTTTAAGTCAAATTTAAACCATTTGGAGAAATAAGTGTTGAAAAAGTAGTAATTTGGCTAAACGAAAATAATTGCTAGCACCACCCCAGAATGTACTACACAAGCTTGATCACGATGGCATGTTCGTATTGTCGTACTGTCCCCTTGATTAGTGTACAAATGATCATGAAGTTCTGCAGAACTTGGCTAGGATGGCCTGGTTTGAAGGAACAATGGCTCTGGTAGCTACATGAAATATAATATAGATCTGCATTAAATCATTCAGAAAATTACTCTGAAATAGATATTTACATTGTGTAGAACGCTTTCACCTCACAAAGATAGTCAAAGGATTTCTTTTTTCTTTCAGGTTGAGTTAGCTCTTTGGGATACAGCTGGACAGGAAGATTACGACCGCCTTCGACCACTCTCGTATCCAGACACAGACGTCATTCTGATGTGTTTCTCTATCGACAGTCCAGACAGTTTAGAAAATATCCCTGAGAAGTGGACGCCGGAGGTGAAGCACTTCTGTCCCAACGTCCCAATCATCCTAGTAGGCAACAAGAAAGATCTGCGGAATGATGCTACAACTCAGCGTGAGCTACAGAAACTAAAACAAGAGCCTGTGCGGACAGAGGAGGGTCGAGCAATGGCGGAAAAGATTGGTGCTTTTGCATACCTAGAATGCTCGGCAAAGACAAAAGATTGCGTTCGTGACGTTTTTGAGACAGCCACACGTGCTGCTTTACAAGTATCAAAAAAGAAGAAGCGCAGGATCTGTAAATTCCTGTAATGTTGAAATGTGAGGGGGGAAAAAGCATTGCTAAACTAGAGATAGAAAAATAAATGATTTGTTTTCCTGTGGATGGTATCTGTGTGGAGATGAAAGTCTGTGAAATTATTTTTGTAAATCTTTTATCACTTTTTTTCCTTCAGTACTTCAGTTGTGTGTTTAAACTTTAATTCTGAGGACCTGAAACTTAGCTGGAATATGTCACGCTGTGCCCAGGCTCAGGTTTTGGCCCACTATGTCCTTGTGTTTTGTATATACTTTGGTTTGTGTTTATTTTGAGAAGAATATGCTGTTTGAACATAGGTGCTGAAAGAATAGATGAACAAACAATTATATGTACATTAGTGTAGTTTTATAATTTTTAATTCACCATAGTCCCAAGTTAAAAGTGGATGGCATGGTCTTCACTTATGAAAAAATAATGATAGAGAAAACTGACTCCACAGGACTGTGGGTATGTATGTGATCCCTTGCACAGAATGCGGTGTTTATTAAAGTTGGCAGTGTACAGTACTACTACTTGGTAACCAGTAGAATGAACAGCTTATAGGGTCAAATTATCCTAATTTCACGAAGGTCGTAGAGTTCAGCTTGGCTTTGTCATCTAGTTGGTATGCTGTTTTACTTGCACCTTTGATGAACATTTTATGTGAAAACCTGGTACATTGTGTAGAGCAATGGCAAACCATGAAGTTTGATAGTTGCCCAAATGTAACCAAGTATTTGAGTGTCTGCCTATCGCATTACTACAGGAAGATGTGGCTGTTAAGGGGCATTGAACTGTAAGTCCTCCGCGATCATTCTTCGGGCATATTTGGGAATCAGCATGATCTGGCCACTGCAGAGCAGTTGCAGATAGTGAAAACTGAAGCTTTCTTTGAATGTATGAAAGTGTATAAAATAAAGAATATGTTAGTGCCACTCACTGTTATATACTAAATGATCTGTGTTTAGTCTTGAACTGAATTTATATGTGTGTGTAGTAGTATATAGACAATAAATGAAGTTGTAAACATTCTAGTTCTGCTTTTGACAAATTTCGTTTCCACTGGAAATTCTTTTACTCTTGAAAACATCCCATGGTGCTGTTTGTGGTTTTGATCTGGGGGATTAAAAACTTGCTGAAAGATGTAACATCTTAACTTCCCTTATGTGTAAGGGGAAACAAATCCCCAAGTCTGGAAAATCTTCAGGTTATTTTTTTCAGCAATGAAAATGCCCCCCCCCCATCCCCAAACATGGCTAACCCTCTATATATCTGATATTGAAGTGGAGCCGCTCTGCATTTTTTCACTTCTCTCATATTTTCTCAAAGCAGGCTTGAGGCTGATTTTTATGCTCAAGTGTGTGTATATTTCAAGTGACTTGGACGGGTGTAAAACCTGATCGTATGTCACATCTGGCAATAACTTAATGAAAACTGCTGCTTGAAATGGTGGAAGAGGCTCCCAGACCTGCTGTGTAAACTGACTCAGGGTGGTGGTGGGACACTGTCTACTGGTGAGTGGAGCTCTAACTCTAAGCATGCATAGACCTTGTACCTACGTGTCTAGTTTGTCCCCTGACCTTGCCAATCCCCCCCCCCCCCATTATTTACCATCACAATAGGCTCACTTGGTGAACTCTGCAAAAAAGGAGCATGCTTAATATTTCTTTAATTATTTCTTATTTCTTTGCATGAGAGTGGTTATGGGCTCTTCATCACCCTCCTTGTTTATCTGGAACCAAAGTTGATGGAGGTGGAGGTGAAATATTGCACAAGATTTCCTCTTTTGAACCAGTTAAATTAATATGACCTGGATAATGAACTTTTCATAAAATGAGCTCTCTTCAGGGATAAGATTTTTCTTACTATTGGCAGATTTCTGGGAACCAAAGATGTCAGTTTTGACATCCATGCCGATCTGCAATACAAACTTGGGGGGGGGGGGGGGGTATTTGGTAGGTCTGGACCCCACCCCACCTTTACTGACTTTTTATGAAATGGCAGTTTCAACCCTGAATAGTTAAGAGTCCTGTGGGAGGGGGGGGGGGGGTCTGGCATAGTGGATCCATTTTTTTTTCAGGGACAAACCTGCATTTAAGTTCCATGTATGATGATTTCCACTTCCTTGTTAATTTTTTCTGTGGTCAGAAGTTCAGCCATGTGGAAAGCAAATTATATATCAATAAAGTGGGGAACTTCAAGACAAAATTACCAATGTTATGAATATAAAGAAATTGGAAGGAGGTTGTGACCATGAAATTGCCACAGGAAATTTTTCATCATTGGTTTTTTATTTTTCATTCGTATATTTATTTGTAGTGTGGATAATTGCAAGTTTGGAGTTAGTCCCCACGTGTGATGGGTGTTGTCTCCCTTCCACATACATATGCTGTTAACCCCTTACCTTCAGGATACTGTAAGGGCCCATTTACAGGTCAACTGTGCCTGTGTGACTTAGTACTTCCTTGGGTTATGTGAATACAACATCTAACCTCTCCCCTTCCCTCCTTGGTGTTGTAGTAAGCAGCTCTTACTGCTGGAGAGAAGGTGTTGATGGATTAGATTGACTAATAGATGTTTTGTTTAGATATTGTTATCACATGGAAGCTGAACTGACACATTAAAAAGACCCAATCTGCCTTGATGCCACTTTCACTCTGCTTGTGACACAATTACTCCGGTTTGTTTCACTCTGACCAGTTTTGCACTCCATTGTCCTCTATTTAAACTGCCATGTTACCATGTTTCTTTTTTTTTTCCTTTTCACGTTTTGGAATCCTTTGCTGCATGGTTTTGTTTTATGCCAGCTATCCCAACCTGAATGTGACCTCTGATGTATTTGGCATGGTATTAATGGACAAGCACTTTTATAGCAAGTAGCATGTGCACTCAACATTTTACTTCTCTTTCAGGTTGAGTTAGCTCTTTGGGATACAGCTGGGCAGGAGGATTATGACCGCCTTCGACCACTCTCATATCCAGACACAGACGTCATTCTGATGTGTTTCTCCATCGACAGTCCAGACAGTTTAGAAAACATCCCTGAGAAGTGGACGCCGGAGGTGAAGCACTTCTGTCCCAACGTCCCAATCATCCTAGTAGGCAACAAGAAGGATCTACGAAATGATGCCAACACGATAAAAGAATTGGGCAAAATGAAGCAGGAGCCAGTGAGGCCAGAGGAGGGGCGAGCAATGGCGGAAAAGATTAGTGCTTACGCATACCTGGAGTGCTCTGCAAAGACTAAAGAGGGAGTGAGAGAGGTATTTGAAACAGCCACACGTGCTGCTCTTCAAACGAAAAAGAAGAAGAAAAAGGGATGCCTCATCTTGTGAAGCAATTGTTGAAGCACAAATACTGTTAGCCTTTCTGACTTTGATACACAAACACTAAACATACGGCGTATTGTATTGTGGACATATTGTAATTCGTTTGTGGGAGACGCCTTTGTGTTGAATGATGGAGGAAAATGGAGACATGGGAGATGCATTATAGTGTATAGTACTGACATAGGGAACTCTTTTTATGTCATGCCACACGTTAAAATACAGATAACATCTTTTTGGGTAAAAATAGTTGACTGATTTTAACGAGACCATGTGTGTTTTTATTACACGCGAGGCACAATACCTCAACCTTTTATCCAAGTCAATTTGATCTCCATAACTTGGATGTAATAGGTCATGTGATTAAGGCCTTCTGACAAGGCCCAAAACCCCTTGCTTCACTGGAAAAAAACGCATTAGTCCATTAAAAAAAGAAAACTATTTTTTACCAGCATTACACAAAAGCCAATGAAAAAAATGTTTCACTTACCATATTTTTTGTGAGGCTAGTTGTTTAAAACAAATGTTATTAATATGTATATATACAAATATGCATTCAGCTGTGAAATCAGGTGTCCTCTGATGAATGCATGGCTGACGCTTAATTGGGTGGGGGGAGGGGGGGGGACGTATCTGCAGAAATATGTAGAAAAATCTGTTTTCTGTCATTTGAAGCCAACTTTTGTTTGCAGAATCAAGTTAAATTTCTTAATTTCCTAGATTGATTTATGCATCTCATAATGTTACGCTAATATCGATAACCAGAATGTATGTGGTTAAGAGAAAGCCGTGTGAGATGAATGTGTGTTGTTTCCATTGAAAACCTTAATTTGTTGCTTCTCTCCAGGAGCTTAAAGAAGAAATTAAAATATACAAAGACAAAATTGTTTTCCAGTTGGCATTCACTAGGTTTAGATTTGAGATTTGGTATATTTTGATATGTAAATTGACTGTAACAAACAACAGCAATATACATTTGTCACGGGCATAGATGTGACTAACAGGCAAGGATATAAGAGCATTGACAGAAGGTCAGATTTCTTTTAAAATTGTTCCAAGTGTCATATTAGCAGTAGAAAACGCCACAGTTCAGCTGCAGTCGTAGGTCAAGTTGTGTTAGGTCCAGCAATGGGAGAATTGATGGTGAAAACGGAAGGGAAATTATTTGGGCTAGAGAGGGAAGTTACATTGCCTTTGGTTTTTTAGTACCACTACTATTTCTGTTACACAGCAGGTTAGTTTTTCTTAAACTTGAATCCTTATCCCACAGTTCTTCATTTTAACATCACTGATCACTATATCACTAAAAAGATGCTGAGCTCCTCAACTGGCTGTGTGTCAGAATCCCTATGTAGAGAATTGAGTTTATCTGTGAATTTTATAATTGATCACCCTTGGAGGTGATCCATTACTTATATAAATGTATGTTCAAAAGGATTGGTACTGTCTTGGCATGTGAAGTTGTAATGAGTAGGTGTGCACGCTTCCCATGGAATTCCAGTACGCTCTTGTGTGCTAATTATTGTAACTAATTCAGAAAAAGCTCAACTAAATCTACCTAAAGTTTGTATGTAGTGATATGTATCTGTTAAATAGCAATTTTTTAAGAAGTAGCAAATGATTGTATTTCAATATTAAGTGTATGAAAAATAACTAATCCTTTTTAAAAGCACATTTTGTTTTCTTGTTATTTCCTTCCCCTTTTCTGTGCTCACTGCAAAGAATTAATGATCTTTTAAATTATATATTTAAGTTAAAGCAAGTGATATTTAAACAATCTTGTATTGTATGAACAGCCCACTTTTAATTCCACTGATGCAGATATATGCCAACCTTAGAAAATGTATGTTAACCTGATATTGAAGTGCAAATGCATTTGGGGTCCCTCTTGGGGCAAACCAAAAACGGTATGCTTAACCTTTTTTTGTTGTTGTTGCAGAGTTACTTCTTTGTTGAGGTATTGAATAAAAAAATCTTCACAAAGATCAACACAATCTTGGGGGAAAATATTTTGTAATCTGGATATTTGTTCAGTTGGGATTGGGAAAAATATTTCCCCAAAGTTAAGTACACAAGCTTTAGAGGGGTGGGGGAATTTTGTAATCTTTATATTCATTCTGGAGAGGAGTGTGTGTGTGTTGGGGGGGGGGGGGGGGGCATGCATGTCCAGGAAACTACCTAGAGAATTGGTGCATAAACCCAGTGAAAGAATACCAACCAACTGGAGAATCCCTCTCTTCCTTTTCAAGATTGGAATAAATTTAATAGTTGTTTGATGTCTCTACCACTGAAATGGGCTGTAATTATCTCTTGGCAAATTAAAAAAAAAATCATCTTTCACTTCATGTTGACTGAAGTAAAAAGAAAGATAAGAAAATTTATATAAACTTCTTTAGTTCATGCAAGCTTAAAGCTATTTTCTGTTTATTAACATTATTATTAATTTTTAGGAGGGGGGTCTGGAATGAATTTATTGGAAATGCATGCTAGAATTAACAATTTGACATTCAATATATCTTTTCTTTCAGGTTGAGTTAGCTCTTTGGGATACAGCTGGACAGGAAGATTATGACCGCCTTCGACCACTCTCTTATCCAGACACAGACGTCATTCTGATGTGTTTCTCCATCGACAGTCCAGACAGTTTAGAAAACATCCCTGAGAAGTGGACGCCGGAGGTGAAGCACTTCTGTCCCAATGTCCCAATCATCCTAGTAGGCAACAAGAAAGATCTACGAAATGATGAAAGTACCAAACGAGAGCTCATGAAGATGAAACAGGAACCAGTACGGCCTGAAGATGGTCGAGCAATGGCGGAGAAAATTGGTGCTTTTTCTTATCTAGAATGTTCTGCAAAGACTAAAGAGGGAGTGAGGGAAGTATTTGAAACAGCCACAAGGGCTGCGTTGCAGGTGAAGAAGAAGAAAAAGGGAGGGTGCCTACTTTTGTAGTCCTGGTCGCATAACACCAAACATAGAAATGGGTTGGGTATTTCCATCCCTAGAAAAACTAACAACATCTTCATTATCATTTTCTGGGAACATGAGCTGAAGTTGGAGACAGTTTTGAGACAATTTTTTTTCATGAACTCAACCTGCATCTAAAACTGCAAGCTGTGAAAATTGTCGTGTAGCATTTTCATTGGTCTACGGACAAGTTTCATAGCTTGTGAACTTGATTGCTGGTCATGTCGTTGGTTTGATGAACTGTATGTGTTTACAGACTTTGTGTGTGGAAGTTTGTCACCATAACCAGAGAGCAACCAGCAGGGGGAGCCAGGTGACCAGTAGTGCACCAGAAGATGGTGCTACACCAAGAAGTGCCATCTAAAAAAGCACGATTTATACATTTCCTAATTGATAAGGGTTTCCCATCAAATAACTCTTTCACTTGGTTACCGAAGTTTTTATGAAAGTAATTATAAATCCCCCTTTCTAGTAACCTCTTGGATATGGTGCATAAACACACAGAAAGAAAGCTAGGTTGAGTTGATATGTATACTTTTATGTGCAGCTCCCAGGAAAATGTATATTAATATGTGCAGTCAGGTGCAATGGCTGTCATCATTGTATTTTCAGTGTATAGAAATCAGTTGTATAGCTTGCTGGATATCTCTGCTTGATGCATGTGTTGCAGGTGGCTTGTCTTGAGTTTTCAAAATTAAGAGGAAAGAAAATGACTGTTGAAATGTTATTTTCAGCCAGTTGTAACATTTAGTGCTATTTTACAATCAGTGCAAAAAAGGGAAATGTTTAGGTTTTGGTTTACTGAATAAAATGTGAAAAATTGACTTCTATTGCAATTTGGCATTCTAGAGTTATCTCTGTAGCTTCAATGTTGCCTGAGAAAAGGAACTTTTTAAATTGAACAAAAGTAATCAAGTATTCAAAGGTAATTTTGATAACAATTAAAACTTTCACACTTCCAGAAAATTGTTTACTTATATTTATTTCCATATGCCAAACGTAGGGTTTAGTTGTAAAAAATAATTGAAAATTAATGGTCAAATTACTTCGGGGTAATTACTATGTATTATAGCAACGATAGAAGTAGAATTAGCTTAGATGAAAACTCTGAAGTGCAGGAAGAGACAAATACAGCTATTTTCTCTGTAGTCTACAACTCTTCAGCTCCATTCACTCTAAACTTACTGTTTCTAATAGATTTAGTATTTTTTTCTGGCATGGCGCACAGCTGGATGTGAGCTCTGCTTCACAAGAAGGACACGGCTTCAAACCATTATCAATATCAGCCACTGTGGCAGAAATGTGGCTCATAACACACTGCGTTGTATACTTAGTGAGATGGTCTGAAGCTGCACTATTTTCGGGAAGTTTTGATAACTAACTATGCCACACAGGGTTTGGGGTAGCATTAGCAATATTTTTCTGCTCAGCCAAGTCGCTGCTTTTTCCATCTTATTTTTCTCAAAACGGTCTAATTTTGACTGAAACAAGTCAAATCAACCCTATTTTGTTGAGCCATTTTAAGTCAGTTTTAGCATTTGGTTAAATTGGTGTGTTGGCACTACCCCAGGGGGTTTAACTCTCCTTTGCAAGTTATCAACAAATTTTCTTCCTTATGTTTTTGAAATCAATTAATTGGCTGTCTGTTATGTGATAGCAAAGCTAGTGAGTTGTCAATCTCTCAAAGTGAGATAGTTTAGACCGTCTCAGTTAAGTTTACTGCTAGGTGTGCTAAGTTGACTTTAGAAATTTATTTCATTGGAAAATTTGGCAAAACTACATTTTCATGGAGATTGTTTTTGGTCTGATTGAAAGGTGTATATGTGAAATTCAACTGAAAGAATATAAACAGGTTGAATGTGCTCTCTGTGTATGCTATTATAATAGTAAAAGAAAACATTTTCTATCTACAGAGAAAAGATGGCTTTGTATTCCACATTTTTAGTAACTGTAGTTTTACTATCAAGTTGCAATAACTGTATTTGCTGAGTATGTATAGTGAACTGATTTTTCTTGACTGTCCAATCTATTAAAGGAATAAATTAATAGTAACTACATATGTCGTTGTGTTAGTACTTCTGCAGAGAAAGTTCCATTTTGCGTAAATTTTGACTAGTTGTAGCCCTATGATTAAACCCCAAATTTAAGACACGTCCAACAATGCCCTTTGAAAAGTACTTTTTCTTTTACAAATTCCAATTTTTACGTCTTTATGCAAGGTCGGTCTTTCGTATGTATGTAGAAAATGAGGCTACTCTATGATTTTACAAAGAATTGTACATTAAATTTCATAATTTTTCTCAGAAAATTCATTGCAAATAAAGCCTTTGGCAACTGCCTGTCAAGTTTTTATAATTTGTGAAATTGTTTCAAAATTAAAAAAAAAACAAAAAAAAACGAAAGAGGCCATTTTCCATTACTGTTTTATTTCGCATGTCTTCACAGTTGAAATTCCAGTAAATGTACGAACCCCACTGTTTATTTTTTACCCAACCCCAGTACACCACCCTGAGTATCATAGTATATCATTGCGATATTTCCATCAGGACCCGTTTCACAAAATGTCTTGATTCCAAAATTTGGTCTAAACTTCGAACCAAATTTTTCTCCACTTCGTCCCAAAATGAATCAGTTATTTTTTAGTCCAAGTAAAGGAAATATCGTGCAGCATTTATAACATAAATAATTTTTCTAGTGTTTTAGACCAATGATTACTTTATTTTAAAGAACTATGCGCTTATTTTGAACTGAACTTGACCAAATTTTCTGGCTTAAGTTTGCTTGTGAAACTGGTCCCAACAATTGAATACTCAGGGTGCACTACTGAATATACATTAAACCTCGAGGGACTAAGAATCGTATGTACAATCTGGGGGACAAGTCATTTGACAATATACAAGAAAAACTTACTGAACTGTCTGTACATTTGTTCACAATTCATTATACAAGATTTCCCTTTACTCCCATACTTCTGTGTTATAATTCAAAAATAACTTTCAAGGTTTCCTCGTCTTTGTATAAATGCAGTTAATTAAAATAGACCTACTACAAGCATTATAACATTTCTTCAAATTAAGTTAGTACATTTATTCTCTCAAGGTATATCAATTTTAATGGTCACATCTAAGGGGAAGAGGTTTAGAGAATGACATCAATTTAAACTCGATTGCGCTCAAATTAAAAATGCAAATTGAAAATCTTAGGTCTGGTGCAATTTACAAAATAAATTAATAATAATAATAAAAAATTAAATACCATCCTCTGCAGAGATAAGGTATCTAAATGCATTTTTTTTGTCAAATTCATCAATGTGAACCCTGGTGACACATTAAAAATAAATAAATAAATAAATAAATAAATAAATAAATAAATAAATAATCTTTTCACAGGTTAACCAAAAGCGTTTAAGAATTTGGGGCTCTGGATACTCAAACTAAAAAATAAATAAATGAAAAAAAGGGCTTTATTTTACACCTCTGGATGAACCAAGTAATTAGTGTTTTGTAGGTAATAAACAGATAGGTCATCATGAACAGGGTTTCTACCGGTAAAATATACTATCACAACTCTCACTGTGCTGTGTCTGACATGCATGAATTAGGCATTACTTGTAGGTGTGGGCTAGAAAACCTGACATGGTAAAAAAAAAAAAACAAACAAACTTAAATCGAATGGGATGAGCTACTTGGGATTAGAAATAGGACAAATAGTGTGGAATCCTCAAAAAAAAAAAAAAAAAAAAAAAAAAAAAAAATTTATGTTTCCTTGTTCATACTCTATTTAAGGATTGCTATAAGTTAAATGTACCTGTTTTTGTACAAGGTTAGTGGTCCTACCTTCCCCACATAATACTATGTAAACCTTTATATGTGTGTCACTACATGGCAGAGAATATTATATCATTATTGACTTTTGCTAGAGATCTGCAAAACAACACACTGACCAAAAGCAAAAGTCAACAAGTGCTTTATTATACAAAGTAATACCTGAATGTCTGTGTCCTTCTAGATAACATGGCCATCATTTAACATTACTGTCTTAGTTTTAACAACATATTTTCTTTTCTGTGACTTGCCAAAAAGCCTGTGAAGGTATCATTGTTTCGTAAAGATGTCATCCATTGATATTATGTTTTATGAGTCCTCAAATGCCCTGTTAAAAGATCATAATCTATCACCCCATTTCCATAGATTAGATCGACCTACTTTAGATCGACCTAACTCCCTGGGGGTTCACGCTAAATAGCTGTCAGCCGAGCAGACACGAAAGTTAATTATCCCCTTACAGCTTGTAGTAGGCGGGACGGACATTTACATGTAAGTCGGATTATCTGAAAGTAATCTAGTGAGACTCCCCACGGGGATAGATCGATCTAAAATCTATGGGAATAGAGCCTGTGTCAATCTTAGAAAACCTGCACTAAAGAAGTGCTGCCAAAACTGAAGAAATGCGCAACAGGACATACATTGCTACACTACATCTCATGTCAAACCTTTCAATGAAACCAATGACATTTCTGTTTTTTTTAAATCAAAATTGTCTTTTTCACTGAATTATTAGTCCATGTATAATCAACTATCAACAATACTTCATAACCAATTTCATCATCTACTGTATGGAAATCCTCGATAACCACTATGAAGCTAGCAACAATGGAGAAACATCCAGTGACTATTGTAGCAAATGTTCTGTTCCCAGGGTTGCCACCAGTTTTATATTTATCACATAGTTTGTACAGCAATATCCTGAACTTCAGGGAACTAAGATTAACTTTTACCCCTGGACACTCTACTCTGTCAGTTCCTTAACAACTCTGAAACTCGGGCAAACCCTTACTTATGGAAATTTTCCAATACCTCAATTATAGTTCTAATATCTTAATTGTTCAAGATTTAATCTTCTCAGTCACTTATGAAAATGTTCTTTTGGCATGGAGCCAACCCGCACTCATCAAAACTTTTGAATCGCCATTTTCATTATTACTTTTAGGAACTATATTAATTAATTTTTTATTAATTTTTGAGAGTAATTTCCAAAATGCCCCCAGACAAAAATTGCACATTTACATATTTATATCAGCACCCAAAACCTCGTCGTAATGAACATAGAAAATCTTCACATTTAACAAGAATTTTTCTCCTGGTATCAGTTTCTCCACAGCAGACATTACCACATCCAATCAGAGACCATTTTGCACACCACTAGGGGGTGCTAGTAGTTCTTTAAATTCATGAAGTGACTCTTTCAAAGCTTTAGAGACATGGGGGGATCCAGAAGTAGTGCAGTCTACTAAGTGTGGGTACAGCTGTATCACCTGGCTCCAGATGCTGGGGTCAACTGAAAAATTAATATTAAAAAAACAAATAAAGTAACAAATGGAACAAAAATTGTATTGTGGAAGATATATCTGACATGTCTTTAGCTTACAAAATCTGTCTTGTTGTGCAACAGTGCATTTTAGTCATGAAGATTACAGAACAAAGGGGAATGTCTCTCTGGTTATTAAAGACTGTCAGTCAAGAAAGCTGACTCCACCACTTTTGGCATTAATTCTCTCTAGGTATTGAAAAACTGTCAGTCAAGAAGGTTGTCAACTGTCAGTCAAGAAGCTGAGAAGTATAGGTAAAATCTCCACATGTGTAATTTTCTGCATTTTGAAATCATAACCGTACTTACTGTTTGCTTGTGGTGCTTTCTTGAGTGAAGACAAAAGAGTTGCCACAGCTTTCAACACAGAACACATCTCTGCCATCCGGGGTCTGAAACAGAAAATATATTTTTTTGCCATGAAAAATTAATAATACGAAAGTGTTCACTCTTATAGTGCTATATTTTATTTTCTAAATATGGGTGTCTACATGGTAGATGTTAACTAGGGGAGCTACTTCTTGTTCAGGTAGGTTCAATAAATGATGGATCTAAAAATCTTAGGTACAGTATAAGGGGCACTCCCTGGGCAGGAATTGGGACAACCCAACATTGCCAGTATCTTTGCCAACAATCAAATTGAACATATTCTAAGAATGCCCTAAGTTCTTAAAGTGTTATTCTCTTCCTTATGTTTATTACCATGTCAAACCAACGATCTACAAGATTTGAAAACTGCAGTGTTGGCAAATGCAACCCTCATCGAGGCACAGCTTAAATGGTCAATCAAACCTGCTTAAGCAATAGCGCCACTTCATTAGGCATTTCAGCCTTACTTTGTCCTTGGTATTTAAGATGTACTTGCAGTCCCCCTGTGGCAGCTTGACTTAGCAACAGCAAACAAAGTGACGATTATTTTTTTAAATGCGCAGAAAACCAAATATTCATTTTGGTGTCACGCCAAGCTGTTGCATGGTAAGAAACTGTGAACACATTGCTGTGAAGCCACACCAAGCCTTCAAAACTGAACCATAGGGGGCACTAGTTGTCAGCTTGGTAAATACCTTGGCAGAGGACATTTTCCACTCAGCCTCTCGTCTTCCACAAACTTCTTAATGACGCCCTGGCATCGCTGTAACATGGAAGAAACGGCAAGGTCCGTTATCGTTCCCTCGCCAGTGCTGTATGCATTTGTGATGAAGGAGAACTGGAGTAAAGTCTCGAAGCACGCTTTGGCAAACTCTTCACGTAACTTACGACTAGAGTCTGTATCTGAAGGGAGAAAAATACAGGGAATGCTGGGAAATACTGAACAGAACTGACAATATGATCAGTTCTACAAGAACTTGGGCCTTCAGCTAGTTTTACACACACAGACATACATACACACACAAACACACACACAGTTCAGAGCAGTTTCGTAACTGCGTTTTTGGTCTTAAAACATGAAACATGAAGTAATGTTTTGCTTCAATTAAAAAAAATTAATTAGTGGAATTATTAATTCATTACAAAGCTGTGAAAGATTTTAACTTGAAGAGGATCTGGACAAAAACTTTGTCAATTGGTTCAAATTATCATGTTTAAGTGAATCCCACCCACCAGGCATGCTGAAGACTTTTAAAACAGTCAGACCAGCAATTATGAAAAATTTCTTGGACAGAAGGACCTTTTACTGTAAGTTCAAAATGGCCACCCCATAATACTGTTACTGGTCCTGTGGACTGACTGAACACAATATTCTACCAGTCCTTCAAAAATTTCTCGTTCAAGTCCCTAAGGTACATGTAGGAACAACAGTTCCAGCCTGTGTGAAACCCAGTTAATTTCAGTACCTATGAAAGCATCAGTTGTGGCTGCATGTATGGAGCCCTGGTTTAGTATGTGCATGATCTTGATGACAAATTCCTTGGGCATGCCAGCGCCATAGGGCAGGATCTCATCCCGGATTACCTGAACAACCTGGAGCAATTGTGCACAGATTTAAATAGATCTATATACTAGACAGCAAAGCTGGCAAATACAAAGGCACCAAATATGGAAAAAAAGAGCACTACAACGATGATTACTTAAAAAATGTAAGGATACCAAATAAGTAGAAAATACATAATTTAAAAATACAGATAACTTAAAAAAGCAACCAGTATCTTTATTTAAAATGTATGGAAGTTGGTTGATATATCTATAACGAAAATGCCAGCACAATGTGGCAGAATCTCATCCCAGATCACATAATTGTGTTAGGTGAGACTGAAACACATTCTGTACATTCTGGTGGATATGTGTTCAAGGAAACCATCTTTTTTAGGGTAAATTTAATTGGTCTGGCCTAGAAAATAGACTTGAGCCCAGTGAGCGAGTCATTTAAAAATGTACATTTAAATGGATTAAATTTACCTTTTGCACTTGATGAATTGATGAATACAAAAGAAAAACATGTTGGTGTTATTTTTGTGAAAAAAATCCCATTTTAGCTGTCCTTTTGTAATATATCAATATACATCAGTTCATCATAATCTACAGCATTGTGTATCCAGCTTATTCTCTTAATCTCAATTTTGACTTGTGTCCACAAGCAAGAGAACAGGTGGGAGAGCATGTACCACTTACCCTACAATCAATTGCCTCATCTCTCTGATAGTCTTCCACTGATGCTGTGGAAGGGGTAGGGCTGAAGAAGAGCAAACAGTGAGAGTGAATCAAAAGTGAGAAACTTGTTCAGAAATTAAAAATAAAATTGAAAAAATAAGTGAATGAATTAACAAAACAGTATATAGATCAACTATCTTGGTTGTTATCTTTGGAGCAGTGGGGCCTGTTATTCCGTGCTTGTCACATATAAATCAATCAAAAAATCTGGTGCAACCTGTTAATTTTCCAGCTGTCACAAATAAAAGTAAACACAAATCTTAAGACAACCAGATGAAATAAGTTGTAATTGTCTAAAACCAGCCTAACAAGAAGACTTTCCTAAGTTTTCAACTTACTGTTTGGAGAACAGGAATTCTTCCAGTGTGTGAGCCAACTCTGACCACACACCCTCGTAAGCCACATCTGAAGAAAAGCAAATAAATAAATAAATAAATAAACCTTCATATCTGCCACATTTTTCATCATATTTAAATTACAACATCCAGTTTACTATAAAGTTAGTGCCACTTGGCTATAATAATCAAGAGCAATATGCAATCAGTTTTATACAGTTTATCTTAAATCAAATCTATGTTGAAATATTTGCTTTTTCAAATGTTTAATTTTTAATCAAATAGCTACCGGTATCTGAAAATGCAACATTACTAATTCACACATATTTTGTAAATCATAAGAAATGAAAATATATGAATTGAACATCTCATAGAAATAAAGTATTAAGCAATAACAAAGACACTGTCTTCCTGGGGCAGACGTCTGAATATTGTGACACAATGAAATATAGGCAGAGTAATAACTTGGAATTTAGCTGCTGTTTCAGCAAACTATTATTATCCTATTATATTTACAGTTAGCCTGTTCTTTTACATGTAGATGTACTTCAAGGACATGCAACATCCTCTTTAAATAATGGTATGATCACCCAAGAATGGCATTTTTATGCAAACTATAAATGCAAGGAATGCAAATGACTGTATTGTTGGTGAACATGTAGATTATTTCTGACTTTGGAAATCAATAGTGACGGAGAAAGTACAGTAAAACTAAGCAACGGAAACTTGAATATTTGTTAATAGTTTATTCTCTTGACAAAATCATGTAAATGGTTTCTTTAAAGGTATAGGGCACTTGTTTTACCAAGATAAAGATAGTTTAAAGGTTAATTAGCACTATATTATCCACTTACATCTCTGTAAAAAACTTTCATTCACAAGTGGATGGAAAAGGCAAAGATATTTAAAGAAATTATTTTAATATACAAACAAAAAATCTTAAGGGGGGGGGGGTGTTCACATTAATTAATTTCATTTCACTAACCTTTCAGTTTATCTGCCTTAACACTGGATGAACTATATCTTTCACTGTATATGAACGATAAAATTAATCCTGCACTAACTTTTCTGGATAGTTAAAATAACACCTGACTATCACAACTGTTATCAAAATCTGTTCAAATTTGCTGACTCACCATGCTTCCTGGCCACAGGCAGACCCACTATGAGCACCGAGATGAGAGAATTGATGGCCAGGACCCATGTCGTGGGTGAGGGGCAGCCATATTTGGCACTCAAGGGAACACGCAATGTCTGAAATCATAAAGAGAGTGTTACTTGTAAATGAGAGAAAAAATCACTGCCATGTACCTTAAGAGAGTTCTTTAAGGAAATACGGAGAAAGCATGCACTTATTGATTCTGTTATAAATACTGTATGTCACCATCAGTTTGTTTTTTAGTCCACTTAGATGATATACATCATGATTTAAAATGAAATCAATTCTAAAAAGGTCTGACAAGTTGTTGAGCCTGAAAGACAAGGTTTTGATCATTTTTCAAATAATATTAAATATATGATGGACTCATCAATGTGAATTCTCTATCATACAGGCAGACTTTCAGTTACATTTTCTGCCTACAGATGGCAGCACCTTTCAGTCCATAAAACTGACTGAAAATATGGTGCTCATTCCCCAGTTTCTGGGGATAAAATTCACCAAAGAACTTGAGCCCAATTACTGGTCTTACTCCCTTAGGCTAATTTTTTTGTACAATTCAGTATAAGATAATTCCATAGTTGTCCATGTAAGTAAAGTAATGGTCTGAAACTTAAGCCATGTTTTCCTTAATTCTTATGAAGCAGACAAAAAATTCATTTAATTTGGAGTAATACTGATTTTTCTTGGGTCAAAAGATAAAAAATTTTGGTGTTAAAGTTCAGACCAAAACCCAGGTTAAATTGATTTTGTGGCATAGGTCCCAATGCGTACAAACATTCTGTACGAGTAACCATAGAAACAGGAGCAGACGACATTGCACAATTCTGTCCAATAACAAGCAGTCAATGTAATACCCCTGTATTATTTTGTAACATTACTTAAAGCTTGTCTAAGTAACTGTTGATGATATCCGATTGTGGGTAAATCTGTCTGGGTTTGGATAATATTACTCAACTTCAGCTCAACATGCCGCCTGTTTGTTTTCCTTATGTTATACAACTTTAAGACACCGTTTTCCTTCAATGTCAGTTAGGCACAGATGTATATTTTAGATACCTGGTAACTTTTATTGCTAGATTCTTTGTTTCATTTATAAGAATTTTATATAATCTTATCTACAATTTTCTACAATTCTCTTGCTGTTCAAATAGTGACATATATTTCACTGTATAGTTGGTAGCAAGTTTGGTAGCAAGAAATGAATATTATAAGTATAATATAATTACATAATGGAATAATTAAAAGTCAATAACCAAAGGCAAATAAAAAAGTGAACATATTTTGAATTTTTGAATATGCAAAAATTCTTTTTTTTTTCTTTCTCTTAAATTAAGTTTACAAAAACATAATGCCCAAAGTTTGATAAAGTGGTTTTACTCTTCGCAAGTTCCTTTGCTTCATGGGGTCAAAGAATAGATAAAAAATTAATAGATTAAAATAAATAAATAAATGAATAAATAAATAGCCAATGTGTGCAGAAGTCTCTCCTAATTGTGTACCATATTATTTTAGGTATTCCACTTCACCTTCAGTTGATTTGAAAGAAACAAAATCAGTGTTTTGAAATACTGCAGACAAACAAATATTTCCCTCTCATTCAAACAAACATGTTGTTTTCTAAAATATTTTGACTGATTTATTTAAGCACTACTGACTTCAACACAACAATTAAATTAAATTGTTGAGCACTGTATGATATAAGATATTTTTTCCTAAGTAAAAGAAATTTTTTTTCACATCCCAAGTAGATTTAATTTGTTTACTTCTGTTCTGGAAAATCTTCAATGCCTGTTACTGGTGCTAATATTTTGCCCATGAAAAAAAAAAAGAGCTGGCAAACATACAATGACATCAGATCCAGAATATATTGTGGTCTCACAGATAATGAAACAAGAACAGTATACCCCTTTTTCCTTCAGAAAATTCTTGACTGATTTGCCTAGTTATCAAATGAGGTAGAATTAGGACCACAGACAAGCACGAAAAACAGGTTAATTGCATAATTAGTGGCAGTCCTTTGCCTATCATTTGTTAGCTGAAAATAACATTTCAATTAGATAAAGAAACTGAGATGTGCTTTACACAAATACAAAGATGAAATCTTTTTTAGCCGCTTTAAAAAAAAAGAATTATTGCTGCAAAGCATGCTTTAAAATTTAGAAAGTACTTTCATTATAAGATGAGATTTAATTTTCTTGCTTTTCGAGTAGTCAATATGGCTTCATTGTGCATATTGGAATTCTGTAAACAAAATATTTAAAAATTTTATTCATATTTATTTCATTTAAATTTTAAACATTATTACTGAGTTAAACTTAGCATCTAAAAAATGTTCATGCTAAAGAATGGGGTATTAAAAAGATCACCATTTATTGCTTAAATTTGTTCTGGAAAATCAGCAAAAATAACAAAATTGAAAAGCAAAATTCATCCTTATTCTAATGATTTATACATCTTTTGTGCAAATAATATGTAAGTAACACATGCATGGTATTAATGCTTAAAGTAAAATACTCATTTCTCACTCTTTACCATCACCATTTAGTATTTCACACTGTGGTCCAAACAAACAGTAATTTATTTGCATTATAAATGAGTAAGACACCTGCTACACATGAAGTTAACTTCCCCTAATTTCCCCTTTATTTCCCCTAATTTTCCCCCTATCAGTAGAATTTTCACAATCATTCATATTTTTCAGAAATATCTTAAAATAACAACGACAAAATAAACACAAATGACGGTTCACTTTTCAAAAGGAAAATTCTCCCAATATAAGCCATTAGATGATGAACTGCAGCATAGAGAATCCAGTAATGGCCAGTACAGTGCCTTTGGTGGACAGTGTCCACTCCTCCTGACCACTGCCACGGCAGCTGTTAGCTCCAATTTTAATGTCCACTCTACCCATTAGTATACTGGTCAAAGAACAGGTGCTCCTGACCAGTAATTACTGTTTATGAATATTTATAGAGCAGTGAACAATATAGTGCAGTTACTGATGACTACTAGTGTGTCAAATTGGGTCATTTTGAAAAATGAGAATAAATTACTTACAAAATATATTTAATAATAATAATAATAATAATAATAATAATAATAATAATAATAAATGTTTTAACATGCTTAAGATGCCATTAACATTTTCATATTTTCATCAAATATTTATCAAATTATATTATTTAATACTGTTTACTTGGAAGCAGACTACCAATGAACGAAAAAATCCTGTTTTTGACACCTCTACTGTTAAGTTTCTTAGTTAATCTTTTTTTAAAAATCTAGTTTTTCATTTAATCTTTTTTGAATCAAAGTTTTAAGCCCATCAAATTTCAAACACAAAACTTTTATTCCACATTTTTCTCTTTTATGATCTAAATTTTCTTGCTCACAAATTGATCATCAAACTTGATGTAGTTTAGCTTAAATGAAATTTAATCCTTCTTATTTTTAAAATTGCTTTTTTTCTATGGCAAGGTTTTCACGATAATTTTGATTTTGACACCATATTTAATAATTAAGTTTTCAAAAATGAATTTTCAAAATTAATTTGCATTTGTGTTAGGTAGCTAATTTGTTACAAATAGAAAAATCGCCTTGATCAAACATATTTATTACTATTTTCAATATTAAATGAAGAACAGAAGGATAACAATAATTTTCTAATTTCTTACATCAAAATTAAGGAGAATTTATGTAAAAAAGATACAAAAAAGCAAGTTAAACTTGTGCAGCAATGTTCAAGTACTGAAGCTTACATTGTTGAGATAAATTAAATAAACTGTAGCATCTATACATGATTCACTGCTACTACACTTTACACTTCTGTTCTGGAAAACACCATCCAGGTATCTGCACCTTCTCTCTGTTTCTTGGTCAAATGCACCAGGAATTTATCAAACATATCTCACCTCCAAAACCCTAAAACAACCCTGTCAATTCCAAATTTCATACCCTGATCAAACAACATTCAGTCACAAATAAACACTTACTATTTTCACTTCAACATAAAGATAACAAAAGCAATAGGCCACAAACATTGCATAAATAATTATTCGGGTAAATAACTAGAGGATTTTATCTTAAAATAAATGGCTGTGAATATTTGAAAACTTCCAGTTACTGCCCTTGCATGTTTCTATGTTCTTCACAGTCGGTTCCTTTCTATGTCCTGAACTGGGTAGCCGCAGTTTCTATTATTCTCCGTTATGCAGTTTCACATTAAATAAACTTTGATCTAGCCAACGACGGTGAGATATTACATAACGCCCTCTATTGACAGAGAACGGCCCATTCATGCAAGGCATAGCACAGTCAGTACCTTTAAGAACTCGCAAAGAAAACTCTTTTGACTTCCAGCGTGGCGTTACGTCACCTGGAGTATCAATTATAGAGGGCCCCCTGCGTCCATTGATTGGATGGACTACTGTGAGGTATGCAGCCTCTGTTTGAGTTTGTGCACTGAATTTGGGTGCGCTAATATGGAACTATACAAGTGGAGGAATAAATAGAAAACTACTACTTAAGTGACTTTTGCCAGGGATTAAAGATATACAGGTAAGTGCTGGTAATTTCTGTTATTAATTTTTTATTATAAATGTATTCATTTTGACATTCAATTTATGCGCTATTTTTGATTAAATTTCTTTGGTACTTTCAGCTAAAATTTTAGCCAAAATTGTGCAACTTTCAAATGTCAACACTCTCATTTGAAATGTAATAATATTAGCTATTTATCTGAATAGCCGGTATAACATAATTTTAGCACTATCCTAAATGAAAAAATAAATTTTATTATTGCAAAATATGTCAATTTTTACAAAAATAGAAAAAAGTTCTGTCAATAAATCCATTTTTACTCAAATCAACTTATGGAAAAAAAAAAAAGAGTTAAGGAGAAAAAAAATCTATGCAATTATTTCCTACAAAAGATGATTACATAATTCAGCAGACAAGATCCATCGCAGAAAAAGCTATGTATAAACCAAACAAAAATTCATTCCATCATACTGACCCAATTCATTTTCTTCACATACACTGTTCCTGTAGAATATGTGTGGACATCTAACAACAAATTCCCAAGGCAACATACATGACATAACATCTAGGGAAAAATCAATACAATTCTAACAGAAGATGGTAAAAATATCCAGGAAGAAGAAAACAACCCCAAATGTTCATATTCATATGGAATTTTCCCCCTTTCCAGCACTGTTTAGTTCAATAAAATGCTTCAGGGGCAATGCTGACAATTCTTGCATTTGGAATATCGTATTCTTTTAATAGGGCTGCTATTGGTGAACATGCATATTTTATGATGGTGTTAGCCGACAAAACGGAAAGCCAATACGGCATCTATTCATCTTTCTTATGGACAGTCTTGGTCAGCTGGAGTGACCAGTGCTTCATGGAGACAAAATAAGAAGCCCATTCTCATACTTCTAAAACAATCATCTGTGCATATAAGAAAAGTTCAGGTTAGCTGAAATTTTGCTATATGCTTGCCCAGTAAACTCTTAAAAAGACAACAGAGCCACAAAGTTTAAACTATTTTTTGCAAATGCATAAAAGTAAAATTAAAACAATATCAGTCAAAACAATATCTTGAAAAGAAACAAACGGTATCTTACAAACTTTTAACTTTCAACTCTTAAATACATTACTTTGTAAAAAAAGATATGATAATTAGAACATTCAAGACAGAATATCCAGGCAACAAATATGTTTTCAATATTATTGTGTAATGATATAGAGAACAAAAAATTTTGCATGACGTGTTGATTTCTTTAATCAGGGGCAATTACACAATTTTAATGAAAAGCGAGAGAGAGAGACAGAGAAAGAGACAGACAGAGAGTGTGAGAGAGTTTTTCCTGTAGCTTACAAACAGATATTATTACATAATCCTCTCTATCACCTGATATATTACGTACCTCCTTGCTTTATATTAGACAACTGTGGAAGAAATCCCACTGCCACAATTTAATGTTGAGCCAGTGTGTGTCCAAGCCTGCAAACATGTACATAACCACAGAGGCTTCTAAAGATAACTATAGTCATAAAATCCCAGGGCATTATTCAATGTATAATAATAATAATAAGTAGCATTAGGGACGGCTTTAGAGTTTTATGTCTATAATGGCTTGCATTACAGCATAAAAACCAATCCCCATTTGTGTATGTGTAGCTGCCAATTCTGGTTGATAACTGGTTTATTGCATTGCCATAGCATGCATATTTAAGTATGAACATTAAATGTTTTATCGATAAAGGTAGAAGAGAAAACCGTCTTACCATCATTGGTACAACGCAACAGATGCAACCACAACGTTCCATGATTTATTAAATAAAATCGGTTTCACTTGTAATGTTAAGAAGGCAATATGGCACACACCTAATGGATTCTAATTCATGAAAACAAAAGTCATACACATGTTTGAGTCCAATCAGTGTGTGTGTATATATATATATATATATATATATATATATATATATATATATATATATATATATATATATATATATATCTCCCCCAGTACATGAAACCACTCATGTAAATTTAGCTATATATGAAAATAGGCACCCACCACTGCAGCTGTAAGTAATGTGTGTAATGCTGTCAATTTGCCACGTAACACTGTTACTATCAAGGAAGTCAATTTGCCATGTAACACTGTTACTATCAAGGAAGTCAACTTGCCATTTAACATGTTACTACAAATACAGCAGACAACCACACTGTTCACCTAGATAAATGTTTACATCTCAAACTGCCCATGAGATAAACTGGCTGACCACAATATACTGTCGCAATGATCATCATTAATTCCGTAATTTGTACGATGTTGTTAAAGAAGCGGCCAGGCACATTCCGTGCACCATTTAACTACATCTAAAAAAAGAAGGTTTAACAAATGCTTAGACAAATGATAACGTGGTAATACTCCACAACTGTAGATTTGTTGACCACTCTATTATGCTGAAATGTGGTTTACGTAATGTGATCATTTCCCTCTGTAATATTCAGGAAGCAATTTGGACCACTCTCATGAGGGTGTTGCGCAACTGGTACTGGCAACTTCACTGCGATGTGTTTACACTATGATTGTAAATACATTATAGGCTGTGACCAGTCATTTGCAGAAACACTTCTGTCTTTTGTTGATTTTTCTGTCAAAGGTAGGTGATAATTGGATTGTCTCAATGCTGCAATGTATTTCATTGAGTCCACACTGTAGCCAAACTGCTTCAAAGGCTCTATTATTAATACATTTTTTATTTGTATTTCTTTTTTTTTGTCATTTTATTTTTCTTCAAATTCACACAACTTTAGACAAAACTTGTTTTGTTATATTCATCATAATTCACCCAACAGAAAAAAATCTTTGGCTACTTTTGGAACAAGTAGAAGTATATGCCATGTTAGCACAAGACCTAGGATTATAGGTAATACATGAGGTTCTTAGACTGTTAAATTTACAGAACTAGAATAAAATCATTTTCTCAGTTTTAAAACCATGTGTAGATAAAGGCAAAAATGGAGTCAGCCCAGAAAATGTAAGTTGGGACCAAATATATTATCTACAAAAATATACAGATGACAAATCTCACAATCATTATAGGAGGGTGTATAATAGGTGCTGAGGGTATACTGTGTAATGAAACTGCAACTGCATAATACTGCACAAAAGGCAATCCCAAAAATTCCCCGGTTTCGTTTTTCGGATTTACGTTTAGTTGCTCAAAGATAACCCAAGGACACATAATGACAGTTAAACGGTTTATTTGTTGACACTTACTAACTACATGTTGTGAAATGAACAATAGGTAACTGTTTATATAATTTCATAAGACTTGACTCACAACTGCCTTATAGTATGTAATTTAGGTGGAAGTGGACCATGAGCAGAAATATCTTATCCTCAAAGTTACTGTGTAGGGAACGGAGAGTATAGTCAATGAATCAATACAAAAGAGAGCTGACTGTGAATATTAATGAGGCGTTGATTATAATTAATCTCTTTAGAAAATCTAATTTAAGAATGATTAAGATTGATCTGAAGGTAGGCGTAAATGCTAGGATATTTGACTGTTTATTTTGTCTGTGTATCTGAAATTTGCACATTTGTTGCCTAAAATTTATCCCACATGAAAAGAGGTTTCATATTTTCAATCACTGCTTGTTATTCAAATTTCTAAATTTAAAGAAGTCCCAGTTTTATAATTTTAAACAATAAAGTAATATGAATTTCTTGTTTGTGAAAAATATAAATATCTAACTGCGCTAAATATTTTAGGTCAGTGTAATTCTAGGATATAAAAAAATTCAAAAACCTTTTGTAATTGACTATTTATCATTCAGTGCTATTTTCATATTTGAAAATTTTTGATTGTCCACAACTTTCAGTTTCAATCATGCATATTTTATATTAAGATACCTCACTTATATAAAAACATTACACGACAAAAAAGACTAATTTTTTTATATCAGAAGCCTTTTTAAAGAATCTATTTGACTTTAATCAAGTTAGAAACCATTTATAAAGATAAAAACATTTTCATACCATCTAAAATAATTCAATTTAGCAGAAATTAATACAATTCATATTAATAAAATCTATAAATTTCATCACCTAAAGGGAAAAAAAAAAACAAAACAAAAAGAAAAACCAATTAACAGAAATATTTTAAAAGATAAGTTTCATAAATGGAAATTCAACTTACTTGAGAAAATAAATCTATTTATGATTTTGAATAAATTTAGGTTATGGGATTGTATTAAATTTATCTTTAATATAAAAAGAATAAAAAAGTTTTGAATTTTTCATAAAGAAAATAAATTTGTTTTAACAATGTTACTTATGATAATACAAAGTTTCAAAATTAAGTCGTCCATATGTTTGTTACGTTTGTAAAAAAATTACTTTTTGAAAAATCAAGTTATTTAGTTGAAGTTAAAAAAAAAATCTTTCAAAGATGAAGTTACATAAATTTTCCTGAAGTAAAATACCTTAGCTTTGTCACTGAAAATTCTTCCTAACAATTTCTTCAATCTGAGCACAGAAATTCAAATACCAAAGCGAGTGCTCCCCAAATAGTATGGAGCCTGATAAATGGGGCCCCAAACACTGGTTGTTGTACTGCAAATATACCATTCAGATTCAGGAAGTAATATGAAACAGCAGCACAACCTTATCCCAGGGTTACATCATAAACTGGGCAGAATAGACCTGTTGTACTGAGGGCTAGGTCAACAACATGGTGGGCAGCGCACAGTGCAAGATTATATTGATACTCCTAACCTTCTCCGTTTTCATATGAATGGCTGCGTTTTATCTCATCCATGAATGAAAAATGGAGTTTTATGATTTATGGATTATTTTTCTTCCCACACAAATAAGACATTTTGCTTTTTCTTTTAAAGCTGTGTTTTGTTTTTAATGTTAGGAAGTGATGATAATCATGAGTGCATATTTTTATGGGTATTTCTATAGATTTTTGTGGTTTTTCAGGTAAAAATTATTCAGTTTAATTTGAATTATTCTTATTAATTTCTCATAAAGTTACCTTTTATATAACAAAACATTTTTTCACTTCATTGCATATTTTAGCTTTGATAAAAACAAATTTCTTGTAAAATGTAAATATATATTTTTAAAAATATATATATTTCCCCATACTTAAAATACTCGGATAAAAATTAAAAAGCACCTGCTAAATACAATAAAAATTAAATTCTTGAGAAATTTATACCCACATAAAATTTTTAATAATTTCAATTAAAAACCATGAACATTATGGTAATTTTTTAAAATTCCATAAAGACTTCCAAGTCAAAATCACTCCTTTGTCTTCATAATGGCAGCAATGAACACTTGCTGAACAACTCCACAAACTTGCGACACACCTGCCTTGTGGGCAACCACGTTAAGTGTATGTTACTTAACTAAATTACTACTCTCAATTCTCAACCCCTTCAAGATCTTTCACAGAGCCACCCTGATAAATACAAATCCCAAGAGTTATTTTACAATGGAAGACAAAATGCATTTTTTTTTTATTATTTTGGAATATAAAATTCAGTTATTAGTTCTTACATGTGGCACAGTTTATCTCTGAGACTTTCAATTAACTATAAAATATGTAGATGTGCAGAATTATAACATCCTCTGTAAGTAGCAATAATAGTTATATGAGCAAAACTTTTCATTCTTGAGCAATATTACAGTAAGATTGGTACTGTAAATAATTACTCCACATATGAAATATAGAGAAATAAATCGGACAAAAACTAGGAGAGAAAAAATAGGCAAATCTGTTTTCTGATTTCATTTGACTTCATTAAATTACAACCTACAAAATTATAGCAATCTATAATAAATTATTTTAAAATGTTTATCAGTATTCCATGGGGTGGGTAGAGAGGAACTATGGACAGAAATTACTTTTCCTAATGTTGGTAATTACCAGGGTAGATCTCCCAGAAGTCCACTATTTCCTACATACGTACAAAATCCTTGGGGTCAGATAAAAGAACTGAAGACAGAAATCTGTTTTCTGATTTTCATGGTAATTTGCCTCACCTGTTCGCACCTCACAAGTTACATAACAGTGATATTTAGGTGGTTTTAATTAACCAGCAGAGATTGTGAGCACCAGCACCAGTGTGTGGCCATCTTGTTTCCATGAACTCTATATAACACTGGCTAATAAGCTCACAACTATGCCTCCACTGGGTTGACGCCATCAAGGAAAAAATTTACCATAGGATAAAAAAAAAAAAATTATTTTGGCTTATAAAAAAATGAGAGAAAATTATTATGCTAATTTATCTGTGATTTTATTTTTGAAAAATATCATATTTCTATTAAAAAGGTTTTGATATGTGAAGACTAAACAGAAATGTGAGACCGTCAGTTCAGGGAATACTAGGACACTGCAGAAGTTTGCTAAGGGGATAAAAATCTTGACTAATATGAAAACATATCATGACAAAAATGCATAAGACTCAACTTGGGGGGAAAACATTTTAAAGTCATGAAAAAATAACAAGTTACAGAAGAAGGAGGAATAATTTTATAGATTTTTAATTTTTCAAAGTATCAACCCTTTGACTAAAGTTCAAAATATCCATGTATTTTGGTAGTGTGGGTTAATAATTTATTTAGATTTTTTCCTGGGAAAAGGAGCAAAATTCTAATTTCAGAGCTACTTTCATAAATATATTCAGATATTAACCAGAAATGAAAGCTTCTCTTGGTAAACATTATATACAATTAATGCTTAATTCAATTTACTAAAAAAGATGAAATCTTGAAATCTGATGATGAGAATTTGATTAAAATATTTTCAGTGCACAGCATTAATTTGAGCAGATACAGTTTCCAAATCAAAAAGTAAATATTCAAGTATATCATATTGAGCTTAAACATTGCTTACAGAAAAAAATTCAGAAAAATAAATTACGTTTGAACTAAAAAATTTAAAGGAACTTTTACTTGAAGAGTACTACAAAATAATAAAAAACCTCAAAATCATATATATTGCCAAGTCTTAAAAAATTTGTAATTATTTCTGTAAATTTCAGACAAGTATTTCATATTTAAAGAGGCAAAAACATCTCTATATTATTTTACATTTAAAACAAATTCTATTTCATGTATCAATATTTTCTTTTAATCTAAATAATAATGCCATAAACCATGCAGAATTTAGATTCAAACACATTTTGATTCTGAGAAAAAAAATTAATTAAATACATGAAAGACTCACAAAAATAATCCATCACCTGATTTCCTAAAGAGTGACAATTCGCATTCTCAAAATACAAGTAACTCAAATTAAAACTTTTCCATTTACAAAACTTAACTTCAGTCCTCAGCACCTGTTACTGTTGTAACTGTTGTTCAATTTTTTTAAATATTTTATATTCATCAAATATATTTTGTTTGTGATATCACTTTGCAACATGTCAGGTCAGTTAAGAGCATGCATGATTTCTTCACACCTCAAGCAGAAGAAATAGGGGAGGGGGAGAGTGCTAATTTGTCTCCCAAATTGCTGACTATATAGCACATTTAAAAACACTTAAAAAGAACTTTTAAAAAGATCCTAAAAGTGTATATATACATGTACATGCATGATTTTCATCATTAATTGATATTTCACTCAGTTCATCAAATGCTGAATTTGTCCTTTTTTCTTGTATTTTAATCTATGGAATACAATTCAATTATTTTTTATTGAACATATGTGCGTATGATTTTTGCAATGGAACTCTGTCCTTCTGTTATTTCTTGATTTTGTGAAGTAAAAAGTTTCGGGAATGAAACCTTGAAACAAAGAGATCGAGTCCAAGGCAAGTCAAAATTGAGTATAATAAACTATGTGTAAATGTGTGGAGTTGCCAGTGTAATTATATTGTACCAAAGTAAAGGCTGGATGCATCTAGCCCAATAGACAGCCTAATCACTGATGATTTATGTTGCTTAGTTGGGATGTCAAATTACACTCAAATTACAGGGCACGCCATGAAATTTGAACCCAGCACAGCAGGCCGGGAGATAGGGGAAGATTCAGGGGCTTGTTTTCTTGTGGATTTTTAGTCTTTTTTCTTTGGTGCGTTTTCTCAAATGTGCCTAAAAAGGAATTATATTGATTAAATAAATGCTTATTGTAAATAGTTGACCATCTCCCCCTTTTTAATTATGAAGTATTATGTTTAATTTAGCTAACTGTTTTAAAGCTGTTGCCTTAGCCAAAAATAGGTAGAGAAAAATTAATATTTAGAAATAATAAATACCTACAGAGTTATAATTGTAGAAAAACATTTTTAAAAAACTCAGCTACATGGAAATGTAATCCTTTTAGTAAATAGCACAGTATCAGTATAATTATCTGTAAAATTTGAAAAACAGGTATAAACATATGAGAAATATGTATATCCACACAATTTTCCCAGACAGCCAAGTCCTAGAGTATTGTGACTTGAACCTGCCTTATTATTTCATGACTTGATGGTATGGATAGTCTATAGCTAGCATAGAATTTCAGAAGAGGAGTTTTCTTCAATTACCAGGTCACACACACTCCTCTAAATTGGTCAACATTTTTGCTGCATGTGCATTAAGGACAAAAGTCTCATGTGGCAAACAAGAAACTGAAAAATCATGATAGAAAAATTATTTACATACAGTCATCACCCTCATTTTAATGCTTTTTTAGTTCAGTTAAAATATGTATTTTAAGTCAAATTGAAAATTCCTATCAAATGGCACAGGTTTTACCAAAGTAAATATTTTCCACTTTGAATTAGGTAAAATAAATCATAGTCTGGCATGCCCCATATGTGCAAATTTACATAAGCCAAAAATTACAAATCACTCAAGATTTTCAAAAACAAATTCCTATCCTTTTTTTACTTACAGCATATGCAAAAGAAAAAAAAAAGATGTGAATATGAATTTCTCTCCTCTATCCTCTCCCCAAGAACTGATGCTTGGCAGATAAATGATGTAACATTTCCCAGCATGCCTCAGGGCCCCATTCTCCTTAGCCTTCAATATGATTAAAATATTACATAATCTTCTGTAACAGCCAGCTTCAGCATCTAACAATCTGAAGGTAATAGCTGACACTGGGTCAGCGGGCCAGTCCAAGTGAGAGGGGAGGGAGGCTAATGGAAGAGCCATTAAAAAATCAGGTCATGGCGAAGGGTTACGTAATACTTGGCATCTACTGACCAGCATGTTTACTACAGACTGTGCCACAGTAAAGCAGCACTGGTAAGACATCTGGGCTTGAAAATTAGCAAAATAGTTCAAATACTGGACCTTACTGACCACTGACACCACCCCTACTGGTCAGGCCTCTCTCCCCAGCTAATGGTCAGTAAGATCTTGACCTGTGCTGTTACTGTGGCCAGGTGAAATGAAATGGCGGGGCTAAAGTGGACAAGATTGCAGAGCAAGGAATTCACACATCTATAACAAGATTAGGTAAGTTGATCACAGATAGGAAGAAGAACAATGGAGTAATAGCCAAGGTACTGTCCATTACTGGTCAGTGGAAGCCAACCACCGCTGGTGGGAGTAGAAATGACCAAAATGGCAGACTAGGAAGATGGTGGAAATTTAATTTAGATCTAGGGCTGAGCCAACGTAAGCTGGCAGTGGTAGGAATTCCAAGCCTTGTATACAGTTCAGTATTAGTCTTCATCCACAGTTATATTAGCATACTGCATTTCCATATAGTTCTTGTGCATCTATATAATAAACAGTCTTATGCAATATAGCATTATGAATATTGTATCTGGGTAGTAGTATAAAAGTTGTTATCTGATGACATGGAATCCCAGGAGTGATGGAAATGTCACAGGGAGCCAATTTGACCTAAATTATGTCTGGGTAGTCAACAGCAGGCCTGGGTGGAGGGGAAAATTGGGCCCATTACGAAGATCAGTGTATACCTATGTGTGAATTCTGCCACTGAAATTGAAAGACTGATACAGAGCTTTTTCCAGATTATTACATATTTCATTGGTTCTGGGAAAGATGTGACGCTTGACAAAAATTGGTTTAAATTGTAACTCATAAATACTTCTCTTCTGATTGTTGACAATTTTTTAAAACAAAACCGGACATTTTACCTAAGTTACTGATTTTTATCAGTTAAAGCACTGAGCAGTTAAAATTGTTTTGGAAGTAACATGTCTCAGGTTATAAAATTTGTTTTAATTTTAGTTGGATCATGTACAAAATAGTGGCCTTTTTTCTAAGTATTTGATGACAATTTTTTTTAATGTGCAAGAACAAAAATCCTCATTAAATTGATAGCTTAATTTTGGGAAATTAAAAAACCCTTCTAACAAATACAGAATAGAGGAAATAGTAAAAAGGAAGTAAACAAATGAAGTACCACAATATAATAAATCACTTCTCAAAAACAGGAAAAACTTGATCTGTGGCCGTCCAAAATCTGACAAATATATACCGTGGAACAACAAGGTTAAAACAATAAGTAATCTCTTTGTTAACCATTGAATATAATATAACATTTTTAAGCACTTAATCATGTATTTATTGATAAAATTAATACTTTTTCATATCTCAAAAATGAAATTTGAATGCAAAAGTAAACAAAAGAAAAATTTCCCAATGTAAATTCCGATGACAAAAATTTCATTAAATTATAAAGTCAAAATTTGCCTTTATGCACTGGAAAAAAGGTCAACCACCACTGTAGCCCAGACATTAAATACACCCAGTCTAGAAGTTGATGCAATCTTAGGCAAGAGAAACCCAAGCAAAAGTTGAACAACATTGGTCTGGATTGAGCAAGGTTAGAGCACAGTCGTGTCTGATCGGGGCTCAGTGGAGTGGTCATTGCATCAGAGTCCTGCGTAACCCTTCATAATGAAAACATAGTGTGCTTAGGACACCTCTCCCCTCCACTCTAAGGACCCTGGCCCTGTAATGCCAGTTATGTTAACAGTTGTCCTTACTGTTGACTGACCAGTGGTCATTTATTGAGGCTGAACATGAGAGGAGGAAACAATGTTTTATCTTTTGGAATACTTTGAAGATGAGGCTTTTGTGTGCCCACTTGGCCAGTTTATGACTGTTTGCTATGTGCTATGCTCACGTCATTCTAAAGGATACTGTTGTTCTTGAAAAGGTAATTATATGGGTCATCTAAAATTTAGAGCATTGTTTAAAGGTAATTTATTTTACATGAATGACTTTTAAGTTATAAATTTTTTACTGATATTCTTGCGCAACTGAGATTGCATTTAGTCTGGAGAAGGTGAATGAGGGTACGGAACAATAAAAGATATTTCTTTTCAGAAAGGAATTTATGAGAGCTTTCAAAATCCATTTGAAGTGATGATGATATATTGCTTTTGAGCTGACAGAATTATGTAAGAGTTACATAACCCTTTTCCTAAGGATATCAAATTACTGCAAAGTTAACTCCCATCTGATATATGGGTTACCCATTTCTCCTTCTCTAACAATACCAAAGAGATTCAAGACCTGGTCACAACTTACCCACTTGAATGAGAAAACAACTCTAAAATATAACACCATTAGACTATTTTGCAAGGACCTTAAACAAACAAATAAATAAATAAACTACCTCACTGGCAATGAAGAGCAGATGGGACTACACCTCGGACGGCTCTTATATTTAACCACATCCAACAAGCGCCATTTGTTTCCTATGAAAACTAAGTCTGGACACCATTACTTTGAGAACAATTTGATGCCTTTCAATCGGAAATTTTATCTGAACCATTCCCCAACTGACCAAGGTGATGTGTACATAAGACGTTAGCTATGATTGCAACTGGACCTACTTAAGCCAGCGGAATAGTCTGTAGGGCTGATATTGCCGGACAAGAAGATCATGGAAAGATTTTCTTAGCATTTTTATCATCTCTTACCTATATAACCTGGAGCAATTTATCTGCTGCCTTGTGTAGTTAAATTTTCTGACTTGGTTGTAAATCTCACTCAGTAAAATTTTGCTCCAGTGTCTCAAAATAATTCAAGCTTATGGTTATCTTGGTATACCTTGACTTTAGTGTTAGACCTTTTCTTATAGAAACTGAGAAATGGCTAATATCCTGCATTCATTATTACTTAAAAAAAAACTTGAATGGAGCAAATCTGGTGAGTGTATTATATTTAACTTACTGTGCAATCTAGTACCTACTTGAGAGCGTCCAGTAATTTTCATTTTATATTTGCCATTTCATACAGTTTCAAAATGGACCCTCAAAAATTGACGCTTTCATTGTGAGCACAGACCATTAAAATCACCCTGAGATTCAGAAGCCTTCTCTGTAATCAGTAGCATTGCCCATGGTTGCAATAAGTCACCATCATTCTCTGAAACACAGGGAAACACAGGGTGTTGACACCTATCTATATTAATAAACTAAAGGATTGAAATATTTTTATATTCTGAAATTCAGGGTGTTGATACCTCTCTATAATAAGAAACTGAGGGTTGAAATATCTCTAAATGTGAAACTCTGGGTGGGGGTGGTGATACCTTTCCCAATCTGATATTCGGGGTCTTTAGACCCCTCTCTCTACATACATATAAATACTACAGGACTGTTAGCTGCCCATGCCCACTACAATCCTATCCCAGGCTATTTTTACATCCAAAGGTCAATATTACTGGACAGCAGTACTCTTACATCACTGCTGCTGCCCAGTACAGAACAGAGTAGTATTCTGTGTTAGCATGGAGTAACTCAGAGATCATTTGGTGTGGTCTCTGAGGCCTCTGACCACTCAGAGGGTGAGGAATTTCACCACCAATATAGTAGGATATATACACAGTGAACTGTTATTGCAGCTTTGAGTAGTAATTGAATGATCAGTTACAGGGTCGGCCATTTCATGACAGACCAGTGCTGCCAGGGACTTGACTTTTACGAGAGAAAATTGTTAATGGTGAACTGCAAATGGCAGGAAAGTGTGGGATGGTGTGAGCCCCAAATGGTGAGATGCTGTGGTGCCTTGGGCTTCGTTCACATGCAATGTCTATTTTCTAAATTCTATTTTCTATTCGCGGTATGTCTTATGATCACGGTCTGTGCCCTGAATATCCTGCGGCGTAATTACTGGCAGTGCGAGCCAGTTACTATAAGTTACTATAAGTAACTGGCTCACGCTGCCAGTAATTACGCGGCGGGATATTCAGGGCACAGACCGTGATCATAAGACATACCGCGAATAGAAAATAGATTTTTAGAAAATAGACATTCCATGTGAACGAAGCCTTATTCTAGCCTGATAATATAGAATCTTTCAACGAAATAAACATAAAAAAAAAATCCTGAATGTTTCAATCATTATCAAATATTATTCCTATGTGAATATGACAAGTGAGTATAAACAAGCAAGGCTATTGAAATAGCACCCTTATACTTAACAACTGTTTAGTATATCAGATTAATGTAACATGAATATTATCAATCTTAACAATAATTCCACTTCATTTACTAAACATGCATGGGCCAGCAGAACTCCAAATATCATGTTTACACAGGCAATTTTGAATAAAGTTGAAGTTATTCCAAAACAATTTACGCATGAATAAAATCTGAGCTTTTTGCTACTGTTCCCCTTGACTTCCTAAATATACCCCCCTCCATCTCCAGAATATCCAATTTGGACTGGTTGATTGAACATGTTTGCAATTACAGACAGAAATGTTAGAAGCACGTTTTCACCTTTTAACATTTTCACTACAGCTGCCTTCAAAGATATTAAAACATTCCATTCCAGTGCAGTAACAGCAGTTAACATGGATTTAGCATGTCAGAACCACTTCAAACACCTGTATAATAAAATAATAATTGAAGCACTTGATAGCTTTTTGTAGCATTTGGTTGCACAGCCTCGTACCTACTCCCTATAATGACTGAATGAAAAGAATATTAAACAGTCTTAAATCATTTTCTTTCTCTGAAATCCATTTCATATTCTTATTCAAATGTTGGCAAATTACAAAACATTCCTTTTATAAAAATGTAAATCAGAATTCTGCTCTAAAATATTTTGAGCCAAGGATATGAGTAAATCTTGCATACCTAACTAATCAATAATTATTCAAAATTGGATAAGTCAGAAAAGATAAGATATACCAACATCTGGTTTAGGGGTGAGTACAACTTACAATATCTATGAAAGTAACCTAGATTTGATTTTTCTATCTGTCATTATATGTAAATACATTACCAAAAAGTCTTATAGGCAGGGGAGTTGGGGGGCGGTTTCAGGAGTTTGAAGAAAGAGCCCTTTTGGCTGAGAAGACACCCACTGTAAATCAAATTTTGATCCAAATCCTATGCCAATTCTCATTTCACTGTAAACATTTCTACTTTTTTATCATGCCCCCCCCCCCCCCTCCCCTTGCAGTAACTGGACACAGAGCTGCTCAATGTAACTAGATGATCTGAAGAGGTACTACTTCCTCACGTTGCACAAAAAAAAACTAAGACTGAATTTGGTCTCAAAATTTGGTCTATTTAAATCAGGATAAGTCTTCTAAAAGAGTAATTATTGGTCTAAAACAGAAGCCATTTAATTCATGTTATCAAATAGGCACGTACAATATTTCACATAAATAGCTCACTTCTGATTTATATTGGGACAAAGAAGACTTAGGTTGGGTTCCCATACCTAGATCGATCTAATAGGATCGATCTATCTCCAAGGGGTTTCTCTCTAAATTGCTTTCAGCTTAAGCGGCTTAGATGTCTGGCATGCCTACTGAACTGCTAAACCATAATTAACTACCCCCTAGCAGCTTCAGTAGGCGTGGCAGACATGTAAGCCAATTAAGTTGATTGCAATATAGCAAGATTCCCCTTGGAGATAAATCGATTCACAGTTAGTGCCATAAGTTTTGGGAATAGTCCCTTACAGTTTTGTCTTCAAGCTTGGACCAATTTCCATCTGAAGTTATTTTGTGGAACAGGTCCCACATGGATTCCTTTCTTAATCATGAGATCAAATTAAGTGTAGGAAGACAATGAAAATGTATTACTACCAAGTTTTTCCATTCCTCAGAAAATTGCCTGTTCATATGATAATCATATTTTCACAATTTTTGTTATTATATCATTCATTAATTTGCTTCATTTCATAGAAATGAATGACATTTAATGAGCCCATATGACTAAAATGAAAAAAATTAACTTATTATCTGCCTATACTTGTTGGTATGAATTCTTGCATTTATCACAAAAGGTCACAAAAAGAATTTAACTTATCAGTAAAATAGGCAAACATACAGACACATTTTAGTAAATTATAACTTTTGTAAAAATAATCTGATCATGTGAAAAGAACCTGCCTCTTTAACTAAAAGAGTCGCTCAGCAAATTTGAAGTAAAACACAAATAGTTTGGCAGTCATAGGGTGAACAACAAATGTGTCAGATGACACTGGGGATGGCACCTGCAACAACATGGACAGACCCAATGATCAGAATATATATATATATATATATATATATATATATATTCACACACACACACACACACACACACACACACACACACAGGCACATATGGTGTCTGTACATGAAAACCAATAAATGAAAAATTAGACCATCTTAATAGGGTAAAATATTGGTCAAATTTAAACTGCATTAACATTTACTTCATGGGAGGGGGTGTTTAAAATCCATTTATAATAAGGTTAAACTTTTGGTTTGTTATTAGGCCAATTAAAGTGTTAATTCTGAATCATTACAAAGTAAAATGAAGTACACATTAAATATCAATATTTTCTATTGATTTAGGCTCAAACCAGCAAGCTAAAGCTAATAAAAAAGCAACAAATCCCTGCCTTTTAAAAAAGTACCATTCATTTTATAAACTGCTTCTTCAGTTATCAAGAGAACTGTCTAACAGGACTAAAGGTGTCAACTTTGAAGATTTATTAAAGCTTGGTCCAGCTTTCATATTCATACATTCATATTTGCATATCTTCATCTCCCTACACAGATTTATCCAAATATTTTGGCTCAGTTTTTTGTCAAATTGAAAGACTGGGGGTTATTTTTGCACATGATAATTGCCATCTGTCCATAAAGAGGTCATATAATTGATTGCAGTATTCCGTGTCTATGTCTTTCTTTCTTTGTGGAAGAGCAGTCCAAAATTGGCACAACTGACAGCTTTGAGATATATATCTTGTGCCAATCCAGGTCTCCTCACCTGTATCTCTTGACACAAATCCTAGGCTAATTTGAAACAATTTTCTGAAACTTTGCCTGAAAACCATCACAAATCTATTGAAAGGTACTTTTACGATATAAAATGGCAGCTAGAAGTGACTTTGGCTAGAGAGTGACATCCTTAGCCCTAGTTTCGGAACCAAGACGGGCCACCTTACTGCCTCATATTCAAAATTTGATACATGCAGTTGACTTGTCGCCTTTCAACTACATTAGTATTTGACCAAAGTTTACCATGCCAATCATATATTTGCTGCCAATTGTCAACAAAAGGCTGGCAGAAATCAAACCTTATCCAAGGATAAGATGACAAGATTCATCTTATGCACTGTAGATCAATCTGCACAGCACCATGGATCTCAGCAGACAACCCAATCAATATTATTAATACTAATTATTCATGAGTCTAAAACTTAACAGTAGATCACTATATCTTTTGCTTAGTAACTCACCAAACCTTCTCACGGATTACCTCTTAAATGTTGTGTTACAAAATGAAATGATGGGGAGTAAGGTCTTCATGCTGGAAGCGCCATTGGAGTAGAGACAATTACATAACTGTTAATATCTGAATTGCTTTTTAGGTTCAAACTGGCATAAGTATAAATCTACCGTACTGAAAGTAGTTTGAAACCACAAGTTTGTGTAATTTTCCAAAAGCATAAATCAGTTTTGATGATGGATACATGTTCATGTGAGTCTAAGTAGGATATAACATTACCCTCACAGTAGCTAAGCCAGGGATGTAACAGGCTGTAAAGTGTTTTACGTAATGTTACAATCAGCACTTTGTCACTGACTAAATGCATAGAGTCCAGCTGTGTGGAGACACACTAGATTACATATGCCATCCCCACCATCTCAAATTTCATATCAGGGCTAGAAAACAGTCCAATGAGCTGGACCTGTCTATTTCTGCTGACAATTTTCCATATTATCTAATCTCCAAAACTAAAAAGCAACAAGTAAACTGGAAAAGTGGAATTATAATTTATATGACTCAGACATGAAAACTATACACAATACTTACAGGTTTGATGGCACTCTGAAATAGTTTTCGCATCCAGGGGAAAGTGGAACAGGTAAACAGGTTTTCCAATCAGATCTTCTCTTTCATATCCAAGCAGTTGCGTGACTCTGAAATACCAAAAAGCACAAGAATTGTCAAAAATGTACTTTATATTGACCAATGGTTATGTAGAAGTTTCTCTGGTATATCTAACTTAACAAGTGCACCATGCAAGAGTTCAAACGTTCACTGTTTTGGAATATAACCAGTTTGAGTCCCTGCTATGGCATCCAGGCCATGAATCCTAAACGCAGGAAATAAAAATAGTTTACACAATGCTACGTATAAAACTTATGACAACAAAGGAAATGGCACTAAAGTAGCTGAATGGTTCTGGAACACAAGTTAAAATGCACAGCGTGTGTTAGATATATCCAATAATGAAAATTACACCATTACAATGGCAAACCTTAATACCGATTTGACTTCTCCACTAAAAAAAGGAACAATTTTAGCAATCATCCAATAGATACCACATTAACTCTAGACATAAAACCAGTGGCTAACTGACTTATACAGATACAACCAAAAAAGCATCCTATTATACCATATATCCTATGAATAAATGACACAGTAGAGACTATCCAGTACTGTACACCATACAGATCAATACCCAATACATCACTGTGTCAGATGACTATCATGGCAGTCCACAATGCATTAAAATCCTGCAGAATTTCCTTTCCACAATTATAGACAGCTATAATATAAATGCCTTCATTCTTTTCACTTACAAAGGAGTGAATTGCAATATGTCAATTGTTTTTTCACCACAATGGAGCAAGATCAATTGAGTGTTATTTTTATACTGATTCACCTTTGGAAACTCATCAGTGGATCTCACTGACAGGCTGAAATTAGTGGTATGCTCGCTAAAAAAGCAATCTTAACACGACGGTGTTAGCTGATATTAATGAATGTTCATATGAGAAGTGATATTAAGGATGAAATCCATATTAACAAGTGTTAATTAAAGTGCACTAGCAAACTATGGTGAAAATTAAGAGTTGCAATATAAGGGATATCCATTCTTTTTCTACTGCCTTACAATGCAGGAGAAAAGGGATTGTGTAAAACTAGAATCTTTGTTTATAAAAATTATAAACCAAAAACAAATAACCAATGTTTGCTATTGTGTTTTTTTATGTCACCTAGCTAAGTTGATTAAATATATTAATAATCTCTACTTGAAACACAGGGTAAATATACATACCAGTTAAATACACAAATAAATATATCAGAACACTCCATCTTGCCTCCAGTTTCAATAATTGACGTGAAACCCTAAACAGGCCTTCCCAACTACCAGACTCGGCACCTACGGGTCCAGAATAAACCGGTATATCTGACCACACTACCCGTTTTCAAGGTGTGTGTCAGATCGCATAAAAGAGTATCATACCCTATCACAAATTCTGTAAGCCTACCTGTCATACGGGTATCGCGCCTCGTTTTCGTCAAGTAGGAGTCGCATGAATACAACAGACGACTCCCTCAATCAGGGGGTGGATACGCGCTACTTATATGATTAAGACGAGCCTAGCCGTCAGTACCGGTTATTGTTTTGTGACCTTGAGGAGCAATTAGGTTTGGTCGTTGCGGCACGCATCAACAGTAGTTGAACTACCACACCTGGGTCTTTTGTTTTTGACAACTGTTCACTCGTCATCGAGGCGCTTGTTCAAGACTACAGGCTGATATCTACTAGTACTACCAGTGGCTTCATTAGTAACGTTCCCACAATACTTAAGTTTTCTGTCCGTGCGTACAAACCCTGAAAAAGGACAGCCTCGCTGACGAGAACAATGGACGTTTCTCACCCCTCTCTAGGATTACCCCTGCCCTCAATCTCGTCCATCCCGGTAGTCACGAAAATATTTAACCCCCGACAGAATATGCTTCTGCTATCAAAATTATGTCTTCTTTTCTAAATTAATATATAAGTTTGCAAGTTCTTATTTACAAAACATCAATGGCTATGTCCGAACCTAAATTTTATGTTAAAAATTGCGATACTGTCAGATTTTAGCATAAACAGAGAAAATTGCAGCAGCGCATGAATCTAGATGAGATGCACTACTTTCCAACCCCGCTTAGGATCATTGCTATCACATCGCGCACCAGGCAAAATCGGTGTGGAGGCTGATACTCTGTAATGCGATCTGACACACACCTTGAAAACTGGTAGTGTGGTCTGATAAACCGGTTTATACTGGACCCGTAGGTGCCGAGTCTGGTAGTTGGGAAGGCCTGTCTATGTGTAATCAAAATATGTGTTGAGTTTATTGGTGGAGAAGATCCAACAAAAATAAAACAAGAAAACAGCAGCCATGAAGGAGTACTCATGTTCAATTATCATTACATTTTTGAGCCAGAGTACCAGAAATGTTTTTCTTTTCTTCTTTCCTTTATCCTGAAAACATAACAGAGCTCTGAAGAGAAACTTATATTAAAAAGGTTATTAGCAGGAACTTGATTTGTCAAATGACACATTCAAAAGTCATAAGTTTCACTGATAGAATAGCACAGATGAGTAAATAACCAGAAATTTACTGTAATTATGACATATTTATACAGCTACAACATTTAAAAAATCATGAAATAGAGGGCTACATTCCATCAAATAGCAAAAAAAAAAAAAAAAAATCTTCAGGGCAGGTTTACATAGTGAAAACTGGATCAATCTAGATTAGCTCCATCATGTTCACATTTTCTACACATAAATACATGTATTTGTCAAGGATGATGCTCTAATTCAACAATGTGTATTGCTACAAAAATTTAGGAATATTATTACATACCATAAAAAGATAATATTATTAAATGTCAAATACTTTTGAAAAACAAGCAGAGTGTGTATTCTGACTGTGAGTAAACTGTATTGCAACAATATACCATAGGGCACAAAAACATTGAGACTGACTTTGATTTGGTAATTAATTCAGGATAATTCTTGTTAGGCATCAAAATAACAAGTATGCCAATGGTGAGAGGCTGTATGGACAAAACATGAAGATTTAGGTGTCTCTGTAGGTTCTATCAATTCCAGTCAGAACTCGGTGATGCAAATAATAATGCATCTCATAAAGACACACACGCAATTTATATACACATGTATAAAGCAAAAATAAATAAATTAATTAAATATTCATGTTTTTATAAAATGAGAATTAAATTGGCATTCAGCGGAATTGCATCACTGACTCACTGGAATGGCAATCTTAGTTAAATAAAAAAAGACAAAGGGATATCCCCCTTTATTTTCTTACCCATAACATAATTCCTCCAACATAGCTAACTATATCTCAATATTTCCCTTTTTCCTTCATGGGAAATGAGGACGTGTGAAAAAAGGAAATGATCATACTCTCAAATAACCCTTTTTCTTAAGGTTTTTATATGATACTAAGAGCTTGTTCTATTTCAGTACATTTTTATCACAAGTAAAAATTTCACAGTGCTTTGATTTGTTGACATTCTACAAACATAAAAATCTACATGCATGTCAAATTCCAATGCAAGCAACAACGTTCCAATAACAATAATAGTCACTTGCATGTTATATCAACTTCTTCAAATTGATGATTAAATGAAATATATTCAGAGAAGTTGAACAAACATCTTATGTCTACATAATACCATTGATTTTTTTTTTAAAACTACATATAGTAAGTCCATGTTGACCCTTCATTGGTACTGAAATTCCACAAACAAGCTCAATATGGTCCTCAAGGGAGAAAAATTCCTCTACAAGAAAATTTCCATTCTATAAGCCAACTGATATGTAGTAGAACTTTTCAATTTCTGCTTTTTTATGAGGCAGTGTGTATGTGTGTGTGTGTGGTGATGGTGGTGGGAGGGGGGGTAAATCAAACAGTGTGCACGTGTAAATGGTCTGAATTTTATTTAACAACACCAATACCAGAAACCTGCTTATGACAAAAATAAATTACTGTAGTGCTAGTTAAAATAGTTATCTAATAAAATAAGAATATAGTCCAGACCACTAACAAAATGAAAATACAGTCTTTCATTGCCAATATCACTCACAGATTTCTAACCCTTCATGACCCAATGTGAAAAGAATTGGGCATAAGGTTGCAAAGGGGTCACCTTTGTGAACTTTTGAAATGAACACCAAATATCGAGGCTTTATTATTCTTTCATAGAGGATTGTATAAATTCACCAGTAATAATATGTAGGTGAGTTGGGGATAGGGGTACCCACGCACACCTGTTCATGCGCCTGCATATGTTGATAGGTCAACAAACTTCTCTCTCTGCAAGTGCTAGTATTGAATTTTCACTATGAAACTATGTAGCTATAAAAAATTAGCCACATCACTATTTTGAAATAAAATGACGATTAACTGACATTTTTTTTTAATTTTCAGTTCAATCATCTGCAGCATTTTACTGACTTCTTTATGCTGACAGTACTCAACACTACCCAGTCTATGAAATGTTTCAAACATATTACGACTTGATAATTTCCTCTAGATTCCTCAAAATCAATGCCTCTCCTTATTCAGAAGAGCAAAATCTATTCCAGTATTGCATGTGGTTTTCACATCTGAACCAACCATTCATGATGATGATGATTATACACCACATATGGCCTTCCCCAACTTTGGTTCTTTTCTTCTCTGGCAAATAACTGTGAGGTGTGAGCATCTGGCATATCAGAAATGCTTGAGCCCTTTCATTGCCAAATGAGTTACCTTAGGCCTTCAAGCAATGAACTTAATGTAACTTGACGTTTGTGTTATTTTCAGCAGGCTAGTAAAAGAAGTACTACATCATCACACTTGTCAATACTAAGGAGCTTTCTACCCCATGTACATGGCACCGCTGCTATACAACGTAGTTTTCTTCTCTTTTTCATTCCTAAACACAAGCACTGCTGGGGAACACTCCTCAGGTCAAATATAAAATTGACTGTGTATAATTCTGGGTTGTACAGCAATATCACAATTAAAATTCCACTTATATTGTACAACATAATATATATTATATCATTTACAATCTATATGAAAGTTGGTTATTTCATATATCTAATATGATATAATATAGATCTGTTTCAACACAGTCCAGTGAATACTTTTAGAACAGATGTAAATTTTAAAGATATAATTATCATGATGATAAATGAGTAAGGTACACATTAAATATATTGATAATGGGTCAGGCTAACAGATAATGAAGGTGAAAAGGTAGATATGATATCTCTTTATTTATAATTAATATATTTCACTTTCCTAAATTCTGATATTAAAAAGTTTAACATAACTGAAAATATGTATCACATTTTCCACAGATTTTAATTACAACCGTGTATTTTGTAAAGAAAATACTTCCTTAAAAAATAACTGTGCAAGACTTCCTTAATAATTAATGCAGCCAGGGTCATTAAACTAATAACTGATAAAGAAAATAACCCGATGTCTGGTTACAGTTGGTTGATAACACAATTTAAATGTTACTCTTGTAGGACTACATATCGTTAACCCATTCAGTGTATCTATGTGGCTTAGCATATCAAAATTAATATCAACATTAATATTTCAGATACATTAAGGGAGACTTTTGTTGGTATCGTACACAGTTTTTATTTTTCCACTGTATGCATTTTAACCCTTAGAGAAGCAGACAAACATGTTTCTCGGTGGACACATTGAGTAATCACAATTGTTTACAAAAGGCATAATCAAACTCACTGCGTGTTAGGATTCGGGCGTCTGTGTGAAAATTCATTCAAATTAAGTTAATGTGTACGCCTTAAAACAAAAGATACAATCTCAGATTGCAAAAACAGCCACGAGCCCTCTCAAATATTAAAGAATGAGAGCATTTTGAAGGAGGAAAGATCACAACAAGGGTAGCCAGTGACAGAGAGTAGGTCACAACAACCTGTAATCCCTCTGGGCTCTGGTCAGTCAGATCGCCACTGGCTAACGTTAACTACCGACCACCACTTACCCTCTCTCATCATGACTGAACCTGGTATAGCAGGATCAGACTCCATCTTCAATGACTTCTCACACCGAAAGAAAATCTCCTTAGGTTCCTGTCGAACCTACGCTCTTTTTTGTGCTACAAAAACCCNGCCGTAGATTTGTTCAACTCCAGGTCACGCTGCTATCTCCAAATATAGGACACAAACATGGTCACATGACCAGAAGTTGGCTAAGCATAACTCAGGGTTATACATATAACACTGGGACAGAATACAGTGACTGGTGTAGTTTTTTTTTTTTTTTTCTATCGAAGAAATGGAATATTTATCATACTTGTTTAATTAAAGAAAATGGTATAATATCATTCTATTAAAGAAACTAGTTTTTTTTTTTTCTATCAAAGAAATGGAATATTTATTATACTTGTTTTATTTTTTAAAAATGATATTATATCATTCTATTAAAGAAATGGTGTGGTGAATGTTTTTACTTACGAAATGATGAAATATTTTATGTTACCTAATTTGATATGCAGTGCAAATTAAAGCTGCGGTGAACTTACATTTACATTAAAGTGATTATTGATTGAAATATTGTTTGAATATGAAGCTGGGTGAAAACAACTTTTAATTCTTACTGTACTTTTGGTACTGTTACAGTAAACAATGTATTGCTTGTTAAGTCATATGTGTATAATCATTGTAAAGATGCACTTGTAAATAAATAAATAAATGAAATGTTTAATATGCCTTGATCTCATTACTAAAATGTTGCTGCACTAACACTTTTATTTTAATTAAAATAAATTGGCTGTTTTTCAAATACCAGTGTATTGTGAAACAGTCATGACCATAATCCCCTTATCTGTTTTTCAAATATTGTCATTTTCTGTACACCTTTCATGTACAAAATAACTTTTCACTAGTCTCCCTTCTGTTGATCTTACATCATAATTTGTGCTACATATACTGCTATAGGAAATGCCATGTTGAAACATTACTACATTGCATCCTGTCGAAAGGCTAAGCTCTACTGTTCAAGCTTGCAAAAGTGAAAGTAAAAAGTAATATTTACATACATGCTGTACACCATATTATTTATAAAATTTGCTTGTAGTCCAGTGTCATCTCATTGTGCATACATCTGTCAAGTTGTACTTTTTCACCAGTGTATGCTGATACATAAGTTTAATTTTTATACTTACTTTACCTCTTAAATCATGCATCAATGGCTTCATGTTTGTGACATTTCAAAACTAATACAATGACTAGTAATATGACAAATCTGTTATAACTATGAGTGTTATACATATAGAAGTGAATAAAACTTTCTTGTACATTCAGAAAGACAATGTTATTCACTTTCTTGTATGCAGAAAGACAATATAAGTCAATTTTGATATTCTAGTTTCAGTTGCTATTTCAGTTACCCTAGGCTAATGGAAGCAAATATATTCATTTTGCTAAGAAAGACTGAGATAATTTTGGGAAAAGACATTGAAAAATTGAAAAATATTTCACAATTGTCACCAAATTCACACTGATGTAGAGAAAAATCATATTGAAAAATTAAAATATTTGACAGGGCTATGGTAGGTTCCTTTAACTGCATACAATGCGCATTAGTCCTTCATACATTAGTATACAAAAAAATTAAAAAGTTGAGAAATTAATGATCTGTTAGCTCATTTTTCAAGTTTCATCCCTAGAGTGGCTAAAAAACTATAAACTTTAAATAAAAAAAAAATAAAAAATAAAAAAAAAAACAGGTATACAGACCATAATTCTGAGAATGGTTTGGATATGGTATACCTTGGTAATTAAGTTAACAGTGTTGAAAATTAACAGGAAAATTAAATTGCTATATCAAGGTCTATTGCTCACTGTCGGGCTTTAAATAAACACAGTTACATCTTACCTTGGATCTACATCAACGTATTTGAGATCAAGACTGTGATGAGATGAGAAAGCATTTCCTTGAGTCCGGATTTCCATCATTGGATCTCCATATATTGGACGGCACATGCATATTAATCCAGCTGGTTTCAAGGAATTCTTAATTTTCAAGCGGCCTGTCCACTGTACCATCTGAAGGTAAATAAGCAACTTGCATTTATGTGAACTTATTTATGTGTGCAATAAAATATATTTACTACCATATGGAAAAATTGAGACATTTAATTTCTGAAATAATTTTTATGAGGATTTACGACGTGTATGACATCAAACTGGTGTAAAAGCCATAGACATGCATGCAAGTGAGGTCATGGACATTAAACTATCTTCAACACAATGAGGCAAGTAATGTGCTTGTACAGTAACGATGATTTGATTATAGTTTCCCCTCGTCTTTTTCTGCTCACAATGAATTATTCAAGGACATGAAAAATTAACAAATTAAATGATTTTTCTTTAAATGTGTGTGTCCTTATGTAAGTATGTGTGCATGTGCATGTAAAGTGGGCAGCCTGGTGTATTATTGCAAACAGGAATAGCAATAATATTGTCCTTAGATCCCAAATTTATTTCAAATCTAACCATAAGTAGTCATTATCCTGGTAACTCGAACAATTCCTTACAAGAAAACGATCTTTGACACTGACATTTATCTGAACAACAATTTCCTATAAATGCAATGAACCAAAAAACAGCCCACCTTTGATGAATCTTCAATATATTTCCAATCAATAATTTCCAAGAAGTCAATAATATAACAATTAAATAACCTTCCTCGGTAATTATCCAACGTGAAAGATTGCAATTTAGGTAAATAAGGGCCTGGTTAAACTAATCAAAGCAGCAGCTACTCACCAGTTGGCCTCTTGACTTGCTATTCTTTTCCTTATCTATTATTTGGCAGTTCATATGTACACAGAATTCTCGGTTTTGGCAGTATGTTGTGATAGTTGTGCCTGGAAGAAAATTGCCAGAAAAAATGCATTAAGCGTAACTGAAAATTGTGAAATTATTCTGAATAGCATATGCCACAATATAAGAATTTTCAATTATGCTGTATCATGCTAAATATGGTATTTTTTCTTCAGGATATCAGTCAGACTTTCATTTAATATAACATAGTAACAAAGGGAAATGATAGATCAATTGCCATGAGAACACCATTGTGTTTTTAATTCTTTTAGTGGAGTCTGGTTGTGACAAACAGCTGGACAATATGAACATTAACAATATTCTTTCCGCTATGCCTTGGATTTCTCCCCTAAAGTAATAAATAAAACTGATCAAAGCACATAACCAGCTTAATAAAAAAAACATCAAAATAATTTGTCAATATTATAAACATACCATTGCTTTCAGTCTTTTTGTATGGCTTCACAATAAATTGTTTCCTCAGCTCTCTATGGTCTTGCTCCAACACAAACTCAAAAATATGTTTCCCTATCATTGCTGTCTGTAATGGAGAATAAAACATTTAATATAAATTTTAATATTATTTTTTATTCAGTGCCTCTATCTACTAAGGATTATTACTTACAAAACCAAGCTTCATAACCATACATCATTACATACAGGTTTTTATAATGGCGTGCAAAGCTTGATTACCTAAACCCAATACAAGCTGAAATCTTATTCACTAAAGACCCAATAATGGCAAATATCAAATAACATATCTACCAAGGAATCATTCTCTGTGACCATGCACCTATCTGTCACTGACAGTTATATCTATTTTTTCTGCGAACACAAATCTATGAAAATGCACTGTTTGACATTGAATCATTGATCACATTTTCCTACCTTGAAGTCTTTTGAGACTGAAACTGCATCCCTTATTAATCTCAACATTAATGATTTACTTGGCTGAATCCTTCTCACTGCTAAGTTTGTTTTATTGATACCAACCAAATATGGCTTATGAAGGAGAAATGCTTGCTACTTAAACAATCAGCAAAAGAACATGCTGCCTGCATTCTCTCCAAAACATTACATTAATAATAACACATAATAAGAATGACTTTATTATAAGCAAAACATTTAAACCTTTTAATTTTTTATAGAAATCATATATTTTAAAAAGATTACATTTCTGTGTCATGCAAGCTAGTCTGGGTTCATTTGGTATATTTGGTTCATAAAATCGTGAAGTGTCATGACAATACATGTACCTGTTTGAAACCCAAATAATCCTCCACCTGTTCAGACACGTAAGCTATCTGTCCATTCTTGTGCACATAAATCAAGAAAGAGTCGAAACATTTCAACAGCTCGTGTCCTTGCAGCATTCTGGAGGCAAGGTCATTGGACTGCACTGAAAAATAGATATGACATTAACAGAATGAATTTTCATCTATATTCATTAAGAGAGATAAATATCATACTTTCAATAACAAGTAAAATCTGTTTTAAGTGAGTGATGAAAAACTTGCTGCAGGAATACAATCCTGGAAATTTTTATTTTCATTTGAGAAAACTTAAAGTACAACATCTACCAGACTATAACAGAAATTAAAAATGGAAACAAGATGTGATTTTTCTTTTTTAATTTTAATTGCACTTAAATCATGTTTTACAATGCAAAAAGGTTAGGTGTGTGTTTGTGCGTGTGTTTTGTAGGACATACTCTGGTTATTTCTCATATGTTAAAAAACTATGTAAATGTATGTGGTTTAGTTACCATACTTGTGTACGGCTTGCTTTAACCTCATGTAGTTAAAATGAGGTCCAGACAGGTCACTCAAGTGTATGACCTGTCTTAACCTCAATTTAACCACATGAATATGGTAAAAAGGGACCCTTTCACCCTTGAGGACATACAGCATATAAATCATAAGCCAAAAGCAGGCTAAAATGCCTTTAAGTCCTACTGGTTTTTATAATATCATCATATAATGTTCATGGACTTTACTTGCCTTTTGATAAAGTATGTTTATTTTGTTGATGACATTATGTGTTATTTTTAAAGTTTCTTGACTTTCTTTATTACCTGGGCTCATAACATAAAAATTCCAAGGGCTAACAGAGGCTGTGCATGAGTTCTACAGTGGGATGTGACTGATTTTTTTTTCACAATCATGGTTTAGATTTTATCCGAAATAAAATTCAATAACACCAATTTTCATTATTAATATTATTATATTATATATATTAATTATATATTATATAAATATAATATTAATGACCCTGAACATCTTATCGAAAATCAGTTGCACCCAATTGTTTTTCACACCTTTGAAAATAACTTGGAAAATGTGGTGATTTTATCTGCAGCAGTTATAAAGTTATCCAACCTAATTGCTATCTATACCCAATAATTAACCTAATTAGTATTATGTGCTTCCAGGCACTTCAACAGCTAAAAATGACACCTACAACAATGCCACCAGTACCTGTTATCTATATTTTGATCAGCTTAGTCCCTTTGTATTAAGTAATAAGTAACCAAATAACATTGCCTACATGAGCACAAATATTCGATTTTGTGTATCATTCTGCACTTCAAAGCAAACTACCCTATATTTCAGAGTACATGTCCTCAATTTAATTCCTTTTGAACATTTTTTCAAGTATCACAAAGCATATACCAAAAATTAAGAAATGTTAATTTTTTCTCATTTTTTTTTTTTTTTTTGGAAATTCTTTTCAAATACACTGCTCAAAGCTGGATTCAACTAGAGGATCAGAGAGGCGATACCGCCTCCGAATATTGTACCACCAGCTGGAGCAAGCGCATTCGTATAGACCCCCACATACACAAAATAAGGGACACAGCCACCAGTCTTGTGCTTGACAAGCTGTAAAAATGCAATCAACAAGAATTTTCAAAATATGCAAAAAATATATATATGACTAAAAATGGTAAAATCAAAGTTAAGTTCATTGTAAGGTAGGTCAAAGGTCAATTTNTAGTTAATTAGCATTTAATTTTGCCATTTTTAGACAAGGGTGCATTGCAATGAGTGCCACACCTAGACCCCAAAACCGACAAAGCCCAAATTTTACGTGGAAGTAGTTGAGATTATAGGTGACCTAAATCCAAGAGATGGGTACGGGGGCCCTTACCGTCTAGGAGGAGAAGCGGTAACGGTAGCCGTCCAGCGGAGCCGGCGGAACGATCCGGACGGGACTAAAACCATGTGTACCGCCAGCGCTAACGCTGGTGGTACAATTATAAACAAAACACATCATTTTAAAGGTTCAGAAGATTTTACATCAATGCATTTTTTATTACTGTCTTATTCAATTCACCTACCAGCTGTGCTACACGTATTTCCATTGGCATCTAGACAAGCACTCTCTTTTTCTGTAATAAATAATCGTAAAATTAAAATAAAGGACACTGAAAATATTTAATGCTTACTGTCTGTCATACAATAAAAACTACTATGAGAGAGAGAAAGAGAGAGAGAGAAAGAGAGAGAGAAAGAGAGAGGGGGGAGAAAGAGAGGGAAGGGAGAGGCATTCAATACAAGACTACCAGTATCACCCCCGAGTTTCAAAGTAAGATCAAGTTCAGATTCAAACATCATACCAACTTTGCGGGGGGAACTCTTGTTAAGAGCATTCTGTGCAATCAGCTAAATTTTCTGACAAACCTCCTTGAGTAGCTTATTAGTTAATTACCCCCTAGAAACTCATGGAGGGGTGTCAGACATTTAAACTGATTACAGTGATTGCACTTTGGGAGAATCTCCCACAGAGCTAGGCACCGTTCACATGAAAAATCTAAATTCTAAAAATCTAAAAATCCATTGGTGGTATCTAGTGATCACGGTCTGTGCCCTGAATACCCCACGGCGTAATTAACTAGCAGAGTGAGTGAGTTACTTCCAAAGCTGTAATTAATTCTCAGCTGTGCTCGGAGGAGATTCTGGCACCTTGACGCATGCGCAGTAGTATCTCTAAACTGCGGAGTTCATCAGATTGCACTCATGTCATGTGTATATGGACCTCATCTTCTTTGTCTTGTTGTTGCACAAAATCGACAAACGCATTTTTCAAAGCAACCACGACTGCCATTTCTTTCTCTCTAACTTATTACTGCGCATGCGTCAAGGTGTCAGAATCTCTTCTGAGCGCAGCCAAGAATTAATTATAGCTTTGGAAGTAACTCTCTCGCTCTGCTAGTTAATTACACTGCGGGGTATTCGGGGCACAGATCGTGATCACTAGATTTCGCCAATAGATTTTTGGATTTTTTGAATTTAGATTTTTCATGTGAATGGTGCCTTAGATCCATCTGGGTAGTACGATGGGTTTATTTGAATGCACCCTACTTGTGACTCTTTCTCCACTGCAGTAGATGAGCACTGGCTGCACATGTGAAGAATGATCTCAAGGTAACAAATAGACCATACAAGACTGTGAAATTAACATCAAAACTTTCTTGCTGTGATGAATATTAAAGGAGAGTTTGTATGTGGGGGTGCCCATATCAAACCATGTGGGTATACACAGGCCCGTAACCAGCAATTTCAAAAGGGGGGGGTTCTTTTTCTGAAAAGTGGACCTTTTTCCATAAAAACTTCATATACCTAGATCAAATTTTACCCAGAGTGGACCTCTTCCCAGCAAAAGGGACGTTTTTTTCAAACCCTCAGAACCCCCCCTGGCTACAGGCCTGATACACGTATTCCTTGTATGAGTTAAAGTTTGATATGAGAGGTTCAAATAGTCTCAGCATCTAAAGGTGGCCCACAAATCTGTCTGCATGAGTACTCCCTTCCACCTACATTCTGATTTGGGTCAATTTCAGTGGTTGCATCCCACATACCGACAAAAAAGGAAATCATTTCTTAAGAGACTTTAAGTCTTTTACCTATGAGGCATGACATTTTGAAACCTCATCACAGGATCAGTCTTGAATAGAGGTCCTATTATGAAAGGATGAACATTGTGTCTCACAGGTAAAAAAACATTTAGTCTATTCAGAAAGAGTATAATACCAATCTGTTCAAGAGGGCAAACTAATGCTGTTGACATAGCTCCAGGACAGCACTGTTTTTATTTGCCTCCCAATATTTATAAAAAAATTACTTTTTATACCCTCTTTCTTTACACAAGTGACATGAAGAAACTATTCTGTTGAATCTACATACCCTCCTCCAATTTTTTCTTCAACCATAAGTATGCTACTGACAGACGCATGGTGGAGAGCTTATCTAGTGTGGATATTACATTGCTGGAAAGGGGCAACACTTTTTTCAACTTCTCAAGACCATCATTTTCTTTATCCCTCCTGTCCTTGGCATTCTTTTTGGCTTTCTCAGCCCTAAAATATAATAATAGTAAATTAAAGAATTTACGTTAGAAAACTTATGTATAATTTATAAATATTTTTTGTTAATGTTGTGTTCCTAAGTGAAATGTTGTCATATCTATAGATGTAGCAGTGTATCTTGAAAAAAAATCATTGGTGCGGATAAGGCAAAATACAGGTCATAAACCAGGATGCATATATTATTATTAAAAAGGCAAAACAGGCGCATGCCCCGTTAGAATAACAAATCATGACCTACTGGAAGAAAATGGTACACGAATTTCACATTGACCCAGATACAATGTTTTTAAGTCTTAATACTTAGAGAGAAAATAAAGACTAAAGATTTTTTATTACGAAGTAAATTATGGGACACGGCTGGATCAGCACCAAAAATTTTCAGCTGACTTTAGCAATAAGGAACTTAAATGTCTAGAATGTTCGCACCATGTCCCATTATTTAAAAGTATAAAGGATTTAAACAACATAAAAGTGCACCTCACAGTTTCAAATGACAATTGGATCAATTTGCATGATACTTAGTTCTAGCATAACTTACTTTGGAGTGCCAGTCCAGCCAGGGTGATATCTCATCTTGCGGACCCTGGGAAGAAAAATAATTAACCTGTGTTCTTTAAAGTGTTCCAAAATATATATTTTTTTGAAAATAACAAGGAATAATCTAGCTGTCACAGAACACACACCACTTGCAATATCTGAAACTAGGAGGCAGTCTAAGAGCCCAGATTGCTGCCACTGAAAAATATGGCAAAGGACAATGACATTATTCTAAAAAAATTAGAGTACCTGGATTCACTTGAAACTGCAACTGATTCTTTCCCTCTTGAGTAACTGCCTAATCTGAAAATGTCACTAAGATCTGAAGGAAACTTTCTGAGATAGCGATTCTGTCGACTGAGAAACAGACTTTTACAAAAGCCTATGAAAATACCACCTCCTTTATTAGCAGAGGCCAGTATACCATCACTAAGCACCTGTCAGTGTCCTGGTATGCTGTGATACTAAAATTGAAAAGATGAAAGTAGTCTTCTTCCTTCATTTGCATCAGTCAGAGATCCCATGACAACCAAAAAGTGCCAATCAGGTCTGTTCCTTTCCCTGACAGTCCATAAATCTTAGAGGTAAATGTTGTACACATTTCAAAGTTTTTTTACCTAAATCTAATTTAATCTTTCAACATTCAAGTCATGTAATGTCAATACAAAATTTAAATTAGTTCTATATTATGCTTGGCTTGTTCGACATAACATGCCATTCATGTAATGGTACTGCTGTGAGATAATGTGTATAATTAAGGAAAAGGTGGAATCTCTTTTCTTTTTCTTTTCAAAGTCCCTAAAGGAATAATAAAAATAATGGCATAAGTACATTTTTTTCTTTTGGCATATAGAGGCATTCATGTTGAAAACTTGTTTGGTATTAGAGATGCAAGAGCCTGCTTTAATCTAGGGATTGCTGGCCCTGTCGTGATATTGTAGGCCCAAATACCCCCCCCCCCAAGATGTTATAAATCCAAGGTATTTTGGCTACTGTTTCTATTTTCAATGTTCATTTGCCAAAAATTCACTTTAAAGACAATTGTAGGAAAAACATTACGAACTTTCAAGAAACATACTGATTGTTGAAAATTGAAGTTAATGTCTGAGTGGTGATAAAGTAATACGTACATGGATTCATAACAGCATGCATTTCATCCAAAGTGCTTACCTGCCTTCACTATTTGACTTTGTATTTGAGCAGAAGAAAGCAATAGCATTTCACCAACACTGTCACTATCACGCTAGTTGGCTTTCAGATTTATCATCAGCCAAACAAGAAGACAAGTCAGACTATTGATCCTCTGATTTATCAAAGTCAATGATTGCAGACTACACTTGATGGGTCACCAAGAATTTACGGAATCTACTTTTTATTATCTTTGTCCATTCATTTTTCAAATTTATTCGAATGATCCTTTACTTTAACTCTTGTAATGAACATTATTGTTTTCAAATGGCATTTTTTAGCCAATTTTCTCAATATACTGAAACCTGAAAACTCAGAAGTGACTGGCACTACTGATGACAATTAATATCTATTGCAGACTTAAGTGTAGTAAAATAATTCATCTTTTTACTTTTATCTATTGCTGTCAACTAAAGATGCTTGTCAAATAACTTCTGCTCTCACAAGCATAGAAAAGGAAGGTTTTACTGATGCCATATGTAATTTGAATTCCCTAAATAAAATTTACAGATATATATAGTAAATTAACATCCTTACCATTTCATAACTTCACTTTTTGATAATAACTTGATAGTAATTGTCAATAACTATAATATATTTGCTCTAGCACCATGTTCCCTTCTATTATATTTTATATCTATCTCTTATCTACAACAATAACCAATCTATATTGAATTATACACTATGGCACAGCTTATCTGCTGCAGGCAAGGGGCATCTACTAACATCTCTCAGGACCAGGCAAATGGGGTTAATAGATCACCATGAATAGTCCATGTAATCTGGTTTTCTCATTTTTCATTGATGGCTTTCAGGTACTCGTATTTGGCCTTCCCGACAAGGACAGATTGTGACTCATTTCCCTATTCTTATACATGATCATGAAGTAACAATTCCCAAAAATGTCATCCTAAAAAGATGGGAGGGATTGAAAGGGAGGGTTTTGGTAATACATCAGCTAACTAGTAGAAGGAATGTTGGCAAGAATGCATTACCATATACAAGTACTTGTATTATAACTCCTTGACATGGAGAATTCTTTTTTTTTCACCACTGCAGTATAATTGTGACACCACTCTTTTAATACTTGTCAACCTCTATTGAATTACCAATTTTTATGCATTTTTGCAAAACATTACAATCAATTTATCTCCTAGATAGACATCCAAAATGCTTGCTCATACTTGCCATGTCATCATTTGTCTGATAAGAAAACTTCCTAAAGGCAAAGTTTACATGTTTGTTAATGTCACAAAGTCATTTTTTTTCGTCTGTTCATTTTTTCCCTGTAAAGCTACTTATCTTTTCCAATTCATACATAAAAACAATAAAATCCCTAAAATTAAAGTATATTCTGAGCCTATGAACTTCACAAGGTCTAAAACCTTAGCTTCCCACAACTTCATGCAAGAAATTGCAGGATACCTGTAACAAGGAAACAAAACATCGACCTTCACGTGCAGTGATAGTTCAAGCAATAATTCCTCAGTAAGAAAAAAAATTCTCTAGGCAAATCAGACAGTGAACTCGATTTGGTGGAAAAATACTGTATCACAGAATACCATTATATGACTAAAATAGAATTATGGTAGAGTGAATTCAATATGCCAAATTTTAAGTAATCTGCCTGTTTTTTCTTATATCTATTCTAAAGCTAAAACATCAGCCAAATAAGGCAATATAACCAATCTACTGGATTCAGCCCTATGGTACAGCTCATCTGTTAAGGGCAATGGCAAGGGACATTAACCTATATTATAACAAGGCAAGCTGGGTTAATGTTTCCTCACGTCATCTGGTTTATTCATCTTCTGTGGTGGCCTCTAAGTAACCATATATAATAAACCATACTTACAAATGAGCATAACATCATAAAACCATTGTAAAAGCTAAGCAGATGGGATAGGAGGGGTTTTTACAATACTTAAGTACAGGGCACCTATTTTAAGGCATTGAGTGCTTTTCCCTTTTTTCACCATTGCAATGTATTTTCAATAGGGAATTTTTCCAAAAATATCAACTTTGAAAGGATATCCCTTATTTATCCTTTTTTACCACTACCATGTATTTATGATAAAGACTTTATAAATAGATCAACTTCTTAAGCACGGTATTTTCCCTTTTTTACTGCTGCTGTGTATTTACAACAAATTGTCAACAATGCTTTGAGAACACACGGTTCACAGAAATAAGGAAGTTTTTTCTCTCACACCCATTCTTTCCTTTTGAAATGCAAGCAAAACAGATTTCATCTATTATGTGCGATCAGAATATGGCTGACACACCTATTCATGAAATTGTTTAATATTTAAAAGCTCAATTGCAGTAATTACTTCAAATTTTCAAA
>NW_019775688.1:219990-242438 GCF_001039355.2 Lingula anatina | reverse complement strand
GCTCTTTCAGAATATGGGGTCAAATTTAACCCATGACCTTCACATGACCTTGTAAGAGCATTTTCACACCTATTTTGCAGGGGATTCCTCCGCCACTGGCTTTAGCCAGTTGCAGTCTAGTTATAGTAATTATTCTTTCCGCGCATTTTTTTTCGCAAAAAATCTGAAATAATTATCATAGGTAGCCTATGGCAAGAATATGCCACAGACCCAGTTTCAGTGTCCTTGACCTACTTTTCAAGGTCACAGGGGATTTTAAAGGCAAAATTTGTAAAATTTGAAATTGACATTAGGCCTTAAGTATAAGCCGTATGGCTATGGGCCTTATAGTCAGTGATACTGAGGTGAATCCACATATAATGACCTACTTTTATGAAAGTAGGTCAAGGTCAAGGTCGCTAATGGCCAAACGGGCTCAAAAAAGGTTTGTTTCCGAGATCTCACAAACCGGATATCCCACAGCCCCGATCATAGTGGCATATGGTGCCCTATATATATATCTAAGGTTAGCCGTACTTTGGTAGCGACTGCCTAATTACTTTTTTTAATAAAGATTTTTAAATATTTATGACATTGCAGAAATCTTGAGTTTGGCAATTTCTCCATGAAACAGTGGTTTTTGGTCATAGCATGCCATAGTAAACTTCCCCAAACATATACCCCAAACCCCCAAATCAAATGTCAAATTTGACCTTGACCCTAATTTTCAAGGTCATTCGGCTATTTAATGGAGAAATATTGAAGTGGGCTAAAAGTGATGTTTTGTTGCCCCCCCTCCCCAATTCGCATATGCTCTTTCAGAATATGGGATCAAATTTAACCCATGACCTTCACATAACCTTGTAAGAGCATTTCCACGCCTATTTTGCAGGGGAATCCTCCGCCACTAGCTTTAGCCAGTTGCAGTCTAGTTATAGTTATTATTCTTTCCGCGGGTTTTTTTTTTTTCGCAAAAAATCTGAAATAATTATCATAGGTAGCCTATGGCAAGAATATGCCACAGAACCAGTTTCAGTGTCCTTGACCTACTTTTCAAGGTCACAGGGGCTTTATAAGGCAAAATTTGTAAAATTTGAAATTGCCATTATGCCTAAAGTATAAGCCCTTAGGCTAATGGCCTCATGGCCAAAGATACTGAGCTAAATCCCCAGATGTTGACCTACTTTTATGCAAGTAGGTCAAGGTCAAGGTCGCTAATGGCCAAACGGGCTCAAAAAAGGTTTGTTTCCTAAATCTCAAAAACCGGAAGTCTCAGAGCCCTGATCATAGTGGCAAATGATGCCCTATATATTTATCTAAGGTAAGCCGTACTTTGGTAGCGACTGCTTAATTACTTTTTTTAATATATATTTTTAAATATTTATGACATTGCAGAAATTTTGAGTTTGGCAATTTCTCCATGAAACACTGGTTTTTGGTCATAGCATGCTAAAGTAAACTACCCCAAACATATACCCAAAACCCCCAAATCAAATGTCAAATTTGACCTTGACCCTCATTTTCAAGGTCATTCGGCTATTTAATGGAGAAATATTGACGTGGGCTAAAAGTGATATTTTGTTCACCCCCCCCCCCCCAATTCGCACATGCTCTTTCAGAATATGGAGTCAAATTATGTGTTTTCCAGTCAGCGACAATGACATCCCAAATCGATGCTTACTTCCAAAGAATGGTTAAGCACCGCTCCGCTACAGACGACTTGCGGTGTTGGTGGGATAGGGTTATACAATGGATTGGGCCATTTCTGCTACTGGTGGGCATCATAGCCATGGGATTCCACGTAAATGTAACAGTTACATGCTCAGTTAAAGACAACACTGAAGAAAAAACTTTCGGTACAAACGCTTCAACGTTACATACTGCGAGACCGCTGCCCAATGCTGACATTGTAAACGCGCAATGTAGTTCCCAACTTGGATTTCCTACAAAAAGTTTTTCAGGAATTCTGATTGCTCTGGCGATTATCTTAACTATTATCGGTAATCTCTGGTTCCGTTTACCGATCACTAAATCTAAAATGAAAACGTTCAAATCAAGGACAGACGGGTCAATAAAAACAACCCAGGAAGAAATACAGGGAATGGTATCAGATCCTGACCTATACGATATACTTAAGAAACAACACGAGCAGCTATGGCAATATAGGCAGCAGTGTCTAGAACACAAACATTTTCTTGGCAGGTTTTATTTGGCAAAGAGTTTAGTCCAACTGTTGTTTGCTGTTTTGGCGCTAGTGTTCAGTTTATTTTTTGCGTGTTGGCCACCAGTGCACCAAGGGCTATTTCCCTGCACATTGGCAAATGTGAGGGTTGACTACGTATGTACAAGAACCCTCGGGACTTGGTTCATAATTCTGAATGCCATTTACGCCATAGCTGCTGCTCTGTATATAGCCATATTAGTATTCGGTATTGTGTGGTACCTTAAAGAAGGCAGAAAACCCTACGGTCTTGATGAGAACGCAGAAAAACTCACTGGTGGACAGAAGACGACGAAAAAGAACCAGGGGCAGGTAAGCGTTAAGCTAACCGGTTCATAATTAATCTAATTTCGCTTTTCATACGATGTGATCTTAATATACTCTTATTACGGCGTTTTGCCGAAAATAGAAGGTTCCCAAGCAGCGTCTTATAAAATTCCAGGTATTTTTACATTCTTTAAAATAAAAAAAACTCCTTTCAGATGGTTGTGTGAACTAATTTTCTTGACTTGATATGGTACTTTTACTTTTACCAAGTGATTGTAACGTTACACTCTTTTGGTGCCCAATCAATATTCGTATATTTTACAATCATAAGAGTATCCTTCCTAATTTACTATGTTACAGTCCAACTATGTTGCATGATGCGTCACAAATATTGTCTTGTTTTTCAACAACTTCCCATCTTTAACTATTCGTCAATTTATTAAAACACCCTCTAGTTATCATGTTTTTATAGGTTGCAATAGACATTGAAGAGGGAGATAACGTCGCTCTTGAGCTCGAGGTAAGAAACATTTTAGTGCAAAGTTCATGTATTCTAGAGGTGGGTAATTCATTTTAAATTAATTTTGAAGCATTTCATTTCTATAACAGATCCCCCCCCCCCCCCCAAAAAAAAAAAAAGAAAAAAAAAAAACACGCTGTTATTCCAAAGCATTGGTAACCTGCACTGTTAAGGAAAACCGTGTAACTTATTATTCTAACATTTGGTGCACTTAGCCGTGATTAAAACAACGGCTTGACTGGATCATTTTTGGAGAATTTATGTGTTACGTATATTGTATAATATATTTTAGTGTGTGCCTTTTAGAATACCATGGGGCTAAAGTGCTATGCTCAATACATTGCCAAATGTTTATATTACCTAAAGTTCTTATTTGAACATTGCAGTTAAGTATTATGTAATAATGCATCAAAATTGACTATATCCCGATTTTGTGCACTGCCTCTGCTGTTTCAAGTAGTATAAAAGTAGAACCATGTTACTAAAGATTTTCTTATTTACTTGAATGAATGACAGGACTAAAATACAGCTTAGATTGGAAACACAAGTTGATATGGTCATATCTCTGGACTTTATACTTTTTTGTGAAATTGTCCTACATATATATTGTTTTTAAGTGTGTGACTTGATATTCCATGGGGCGGAAGCCGTATGCTAGTTTCGGAATGTCTTTGTTTCCTTAAGTAATAAATCCATCATTGGTGATTATTGTTGTTCATCATTATGTTATATTTCATACACTGTGCATTAAAATCATAAATGATATTTTCTACTTCGAATCTGTACATATGACAGTTTTGCTGTATTATTTACAATTAAACTTCTTACATAATTGGGAGTCAAACTTATATTTAGGGAACATAATTAAGCTTTCACACCTACCTCTCTATCACTACAGTACTTAGGGTCATGCAGATCATCTATTTCATGTATTTTTTTTTTCTTTACTACGACAGGGAGGTGTCGATGACCCGGTGCAACTACGTCCGCCGGACGATGAAGCGGAGGTAAGCTTAACCTACACCCATGAATTCAAAACCTCTGACAGGGTTAAATCAGTTATTTATTCCAAACCACGGTGTGAAGGCGAAGTTATGGATAAAAGATAGGTCTGGCGGTTCAGTAGTATTATTAATACCCCTGTATACCTCAGAGAAACAATTTCTTTACTGTCTTCAAGGAATGTTTTTGTTCTGCACGAAAGAAACCGGAGAAGCGATCACTATTGTAAACAAGAAGTTGCCAAGGAAATATCCAATGTCTGGATGGCCAAGAATATTTCCTCTCTTTGAGATCATTTCCAACATAATAACTGCATACTGGGACTACATATAAAAAGCATTGTTCTTATAACCTTATATCATAAACACTCTTTGTCAAGTTTTAATTGAACTCTTTCATTCTTTCATTTTCGTATATCATCAATTTTAATCCTTGCACTTCACAGACAGTTAGTGCTTCATTATTTCCCCAAATATATTATAATCCAACATAATTCTGTTGGGATTGGTATTCTCAAAGATAAGAAAATTGCTTTTTTGGAGATTCCGCCAATAGAGATTCCCTTTGCAACTTTTTTGCTGGCATCAGCTTATGACAGGTGTTTCTTCCGGTTTCGTATACAACATTGGTCAAAAAAGGTTTTCCCGCCCCAAATTTTGTGTTTTTATTCACAAATGATGACTTCAAGCATGTAACTTGTTATAAAAAAGTTTTTTATTCCAGATGCAGCATCTAACATGATTTATGGTTCAGAAAATACAAAACAGCAGTGGAAATATACATGTTTTATGTCAATTATACATATTTATAATGTGTATCCCCTCAAATCCAATTTTAACTGGGGGGTGCAATGCAGAGGAAAACCAATTTCCAAATTATTTAAGAAGCTATTTAAGAAGAATGGGACATTATCCCACAAAAAAATCAGAACCCTCGTCAAACGCTTGTCGTGCCGCCTGCAGGAGATAATTCCAGTACGTGGTAGACACACGTTGTCAGGCACAAGGCCTTTGACAAGCACATCCTAATGCAAATTGTGTGTAAATTTGGTTACATTTGGTTGTGTCTTTTTAATTTGATGGACATTTATTTACCTCTGCGGTACGTGTTATGGTTATTTTCACCGATATTTTGTATTTTCTGAACCATTAATCGTGTAAGATGTGCCAGCTATAATAGAAAGCACTATTAACCAACATTTACATGTGTGAGGTGATCATTTGTTAATAAAGGTACATGTAATTGTGGGTGGAACAACCTTTTTGACCAATTAAATGTAATAATTGGAATATTGGAATATATGGAAATGTTTGAGATTTAGCCTACCTTACTTAAATATCTCTTTGTAGATCCATATAGAAAGAGATCCACTTCTTGCTGAAGAAAGAAATATTCCAAGAGTGAGCACCGATCATTTTTGTAAAGTAACCCTAGGGAAAATATGTAACAGTGATTTTATTGTTATATCGTTAACGCTATTTATGAATGGTCATTTTATTCACTCTCAGGTTTCAAGATAACGTGACCTTTGTGTCAAACGTTTCAAAGATTATAACAATTATAAATATGGTGAATAGTACATTATTCTGACAACCCAACATTGGTCTTTATTTAGGAAGTCGACGCATTTCACGGGGACGCTGCGTTCCTGATTCGCCTTCTAGAGAGAAACCAGGTCCGAGAAGCGGAACACGTGACAAAGTTGATGTCACGACCGTTTAAGGAAATGCTTGAAGGTTGGTTTGCATACATGAACATTTATCTAAATACTTAAATGTGCCGTATCTTTAGCATTACTTTAAATAGATCAATATCACAGGCTGGGAAACTATAGCAGATTGCAGAAATACGCAGAGAAGAGCTAGTACGGTCCGGTATCAACATGGATGACACCATAATTAAATGTTATAAAATTGAGAAACGTAAATATAGATTAGTATACAGTCATGTTTTGTATACAAGCGGAATCTCTTATGATTTCAGGTGTGGTCTTTGATCCAGATAAAATAAGAATTCATCACGAAACTATCGAGGATGATGACACTGTGACCGTCAACCTAGAGTGGAACGGGCCGCTCAGAGGAGAATACACGGGTTTTACAATCGCGGTAGAAAAGAGAACCGACGAGAATTTTGTGACTGATACTGCAGTGCGCGTTGTAGAGGCAGAAGTTGGTAAAGAGAGAGAGAAAAATGCGTGTTTGCAGAATTTAGAAAGAGGATCTGTGTATAAAGTCCACATATTTGCCGTGTTGGAAAAGGAAGGAGGGATAATCAAAACGAGCCAGCCTTCCCAGATAATTATAGCAACGAGTAAGTATAAAGCGTGCATGTAGCCGTTCATGCATTTTAATGATAAAAATCGTTATTCTCTCTATCCGTGGACATCGAGTATCAAACATCAGTCATATTGTCAGACATGAAATGATGGTCTACATGCCTGCTAGCTGGTATAAGCATGTGTGTGTATGTGTTACAACTGTGCGGACGCAGTTTTAAACTAGGTATCATCATATCATATATTTATTATGAATATTTTATCTTCAGAACCCCCAGAACCCAGTTCATTTGGTCTAAAAAAATCATCTGGTACGTTCGCAAGAAGTGACAGAATGTTAACATTGGTCGGTATGGTCGACAAAGGAAACGTGACGTCATTATTTTTGCAATACAGTGTTTTCTCCATCCAAGCTAGCAAGAGTGGGACTCATTCGAAAACTACCACGAAATCGCGTGCAATTACAGATATTATAACTGGCAAGGAAACTGATATTGAAGTGGGAGATCTTCAACCAGGGACGCTCTACAGGTGAGTAAGTGTATTTCCCGACCCAACCACTTTAAAAAATGGAGGGGCATATGCTCAAATAATAGTTTTTAATACTATTCACACATTACTCCAGACCTGTTATTTCCTTATGTTTGAACATTACAAAGGACGTGTCATATAATGGAGGTGGCCATGATTATGTTATTACATGTGCACTAAGTATTTCGTTCTGTCATTTTAAGAACACTTAAGTAAATATACTTGGTTCATGCTGTTCATAATATTTTCATCAAAATGGGGCGTGTTTTTCCTTTCGTGTTTTAATGTCGATTCTCCGTGTAGCATATATACATGTAGCCCTGTGGAAAAAAGTGTGACCACATGTACATTAACCACTTACCAAATACCCGCTTTTTAGGTTTATGTTGAAGTGTAGATGTGACTATAGTAAAATGAAAACTGATGAACGGCCAATTGACATGGACACTGCTCATACCGAAAGTGATTTCGTAGAAATAGCTGTTCTTACAAGTAAGTAGATAAGTGCCATGTTGTAACTTTGGGGAAATACTCAATTTACAAAAAAAAAACATTGGGTTTGCAGTCAAACATTTAAACATTATTGTTTAGACTTTGCAGTTGTCGCATTTTCAGTAACGTATATTTTCTCTTGAATAGCACTTGGAAGAATCTGCTGTCTGTGTTTTTTTGCATTTGTATGTTTTCGCTGGCGCATAGGTGTACATACCTGAATGCTACATGCATTGCAATAATTATATTCCTTATATATAATCTCCAGACCCAGGTGAGGTGACAACAGTGGAACTGCAAAAAGAAATACTGCCGAAATTGGATACTACGACAAGTATCCCAATACGTTGGGTTAAGCCAAAGGGCAATGTTGATAGATACACTGTGTTGTACAGAAGAAGCCAGGATGATGTCTTTCGACAAGTCCCATCTTACAAAGAAAGCTGTATCTTAAACGGGCTCACACCAGGCACCGAGTACACTATTATTATTGGAGCGGAGTGCTGCACTGATAACGAGGTGCTTATTAAGAAAAAAAGCTGCAAACGATAAAATCCAGCAAAAAGATATAATTATCTATCTGAACGAAACAACATATTGACATACGCATATTTTTTTTTAATTCATATAATGGTAAATTTATTAATAAAGACCGGGGTTACTGGTACAATTTTGGTAATTGTGGTTGATAACCACAAGGATCACATACACAGTTGTATTCCACGGATGGCAAAATTCGTTTTAGGATTGAACAGAGCCATAAAAACGAATTATAATTTATAATATTGACTGAAGTAATTTATCAAAGGCATCCTTTTCCTTTTTTAGGTTTTTGAATACCCTCCAGGAGACCAGATACAGGACAGTGCCGAATCAAAATATATTGGGGGCAAGAAAGTCCAGGCAAATATCAAATTATACACAAGTAAGTAATCTTGCTTCGAATCGTCTGTCAGGCGTGTGTCAGGCCACTTTAAGATTAATCATGTACCGAAAAATACAATTAAATGCCTTAATTCTATAAGCCCCTATTTTCTCATCGCCTATGTATATTGTGCATTAATTGTTCTCTTTAGGCCCGGCAAAACCGGCAGAAATGACAGCTGATTCAACATGTACCAGTATAGGTGTTACATGGGTGAAACCGGTAGGGAATGTGCAGTCGTATGTGGTCTGTTGGAGTGATGACAGTGGGGATACTGGTTTCAAAGAGGTTCTAAGCGACACGTGTACATATACCATCAATTACCTACAGCCAGGCACCAAATACAATCTGTCGGTGCAAGCCAAAAGCAACGGAATTCAAAGTGAGAAAGAAAGCATTTCCAAAGTTACAGGTGATATTTCTTTTCCATTATGCAAACCAATGAATGATATATGGTTTATTTTTCAAAATGTGTTTTTTACTTGATATGTAATGCTGTGGATCTTGCCGTCGGGGAATAAATGTGGATGTATCATTAATAACAATAGTTAAGAGACAAATTTTTATTACGTGTGAGATTAAACATTGGGTGATTTTATATACAGTTTATCAAACTTTGAAATATTTGGTTATGATAGTATATATAACCATCCCAATATTCTTCTTCTTCTAGTGCCAGCCAGTGCTGTTGACGTGAGCATCTTTGATTTTGATGATGATACATCGAAAGTGAGAGTTTCATGGGGACTATTACAAGGGCATGTTGATTTATATACTGTGAGGTGTATGGACAGAGTTATGCATCAAGAATGCTACAATCGTAAGATTAAAGCTGTTGACTGCCACGATGAATACTGCGTGGACATAGATGATCTCATTCCAGGTCGTAGTTACGAAGTCAGCATAGCTGCCAACAGCTGGGATCTTCAGGGTGAAAAGGAGGATAAGAAATTCTCTACCAGTGAGTGCGAATATATGACCAGATGCGGATTTTTTTATTTATTTCTAGATATCAGTGACTTATGGCTTCATCGTTGGGGTTTATGTTCTAATACTCGTTACTTAAGTGTGATTTTAAGGGTTATGGTATACAATCCAACTGCGGTCAAAAGTTTCAAAGTAATCGCTTATAAATAAATAAATAAATAAATAGATAAATAAGATATTATCAATAGCAGGTATATTATCAATAACAGTGATTTACCACAAGCGTTTTTTAAAGATAAACAATACATTCAATTAATTTCTAGTGAAATATAGTGAATCAAATCAAAGGAGGTGAAATTCCAATATGTTTTTCTCTATTAAGCAAATGCACTTTAACTATTAAACGTGAATTGTTTGATATTAGATCTTAAAGATGTTTTATTATTACAGAGCCAAACCGCCCAAAAAATGTCCAATTAGATTGTGAACCCGGTGTGGATCGTTCTGCGTTTCAATGGGAAGCTCCTGTTGGAGATGTGGAGGAATACATAGTGAGAGTAAAACAGAAAGGCGGGGGTCATTGTCTTGATGATATACAGACGACTAAAAACCGAATTATCGTGGGCGATCTCTCCCCGGGGACAACGTATCTTGCTTCAGTGGTATCCGTCAGTCAAGGAAAAGAAAGTGTACCTTCATGTATTACGTTCATAACAGGTAAATTCTAGTGCCACCCGATTGCCGTATCTGGTCTAATGAAAATGGTCACAGATAAATTATCATCATAAAAATGTTAACATTCCATTCGAATAACCCTGTGCAAATTACTCTAAACAACAGTATATGCTAAAAATAATTGTGCCAAGGAATGTTTATTAAACTATTTTAAGCTCCTGATCCACCAGAAGAAGTTCAATTAGATTTACGTGATGGAACAAGTGTTATTGTCACTTGGAGACACCCGTCATCTGGTCTGTGGGATGGGTACATTGCCCGCTGTTACTGTAATAACACCGTGGAGAAAATTACAGAGGTGAAAACGAAAGTTGAAAAAGCGGAATTCTGCGACCTTGTACCTGGAAGCAAGTTCAAGTTTACCGTAGAGTCTTGCTCAAACGGGCGTTTTAGCGAACACGCAGAAAAATATTACCTGATCAGTAAGTTATTGGTTTTTTGACTATCTATCAAATGCAATATTCTAATTTTCCGTATCTATGCTTTTTGGTGTTAAAACGATACTCCACACATGCACTAGTACACTTTAAATGTTAAAAACGTTCCAAATAGTTGCACGGTTTTGTATCCATATGACTCTGATTATAGCGAAGTGTACCGCTAATTTTCACATTTTGTTATTTGTCGTTTTTGAGAAGGCTTGTCTCTGAAGGCCTGAGATACGAAATAAATCATCTCGAAACTTAAAGTATCACATAATGGATGTTCATTTCCAGGGCCCGGCAAACCAACAGTTTTTAAACAAGAAAGATTTGATACAAGAACTTTGTATCTCAAATGGAGTCCACCGCTCGGTGTAGTAAATGAGTACATAGTGAAATATGATGGTTATGGCGATGATGGCCAAATAACGACAGAGGCTACCAGCAAAACTCTTTGCAATCTAATCCCCGGTACTCGGTATACTGGGGATATCATAGCGAGGGTATTTGATGACGAACAAACTTTTGAAGGGCTGACAGAGAAATGGACGGCTATCACAGGTATCAAAATGTAGCAAAATAATATGAAAATGTCGAAGTTGCCCATGGCAATTGCATATAAGATTGGTCCTTTTGGTTTTCATTTTATTTAAGGAGATGCGATACACTATCGGAATGGCTTGTGCGCTACATATTCTTCAGAAAGCGTGCCCAACAAACGATTTAATTACAATACATGCAAATCCGTTTTGTATATATAGAGGTAGGCCTGGAAGTAAACGAGCTACATGCTCACACAGTTGGGTTGCGTAAAAGGGGCAAATTCGCCGCATAGGAGCAGAGCGAGAACGTTAAGCTATCAGACTACATGGGTTGTCATAATCAACCAGTTAGATTTGTCTCCAAACTCCCAGTAACACCCCACTGAATCTTCGTGAAGCCATTTCCCTCTCTATTCAATTCTTACACTAGCAGTTAAAACGACTAAATCAAAGAAAATATTTAACTTTGTTTTTAATACATTTTAAATGTACTTTAACTACCAAATTTGTAAAACACTAAGGATTGTACAGACTTGATATTTAATATGAGATTTTTTTCCAAAGCATTTTTCATCATTTTTTTTTCTATTTTGCTGACTGATAAATGAAAATAAGGATTTAAATCGTGTTTTTCAAAAATTCTAATTATCTCTTAGGTGTCATCGTGACATCAGGTCATAAATTGATTTCACTAGTGAACCAAACAATTCCAAATTGTCGTCTGTAAAAGAGTTACATGCATCACAAAGGACCCTGTGTGGAAAGGATGCCAGTGTGTAGAAACAACAGCGTTCGCTGTTACGCCTGACCTTATCTGGCTGCTTTCAGGGCTCTCAAGTTAAAAAGCATTCCTTGGGATAGGTTTCATTTGGAATAAAGTTCCAGGCATCGGTCAAAAATTGTCCAGTTTGGTTCTGTTTTGTTGAAGGACATGTCGGCCGTTGATTCAGAGAGTAATGACCTACCCACACATTGACTATGTGATTCAAGTATGGCGATTTTGATGACCAAGGCAGCTGTACATTCCCTTGGTTCTGTAAGTTATCTGCTATTTAAAGAACTCTGTTTGAACCGGCATTCTAAATGCAACCTAAAATTGTTCCGAAAGTGCCCCTTATTGAATGACAGACAAGTGGTTCCCAGATTATTCATTTATTTGATCTGGTTCATCTTTTCATCTATGGCTACTACTGGTGTTTTGACACCAATGTGGTATCCACTCAACTACATAAGGTGCCAAAGAACACAAAAGCAACATGAATCAGTTTACTTTAATACGACATTTCATTCTTCTTAAGGTCCCGAGCAGATAGAGGGCTGTGACATAAAGCAACTGTCCGTCAAGTGTTTAGAGCTTTGCTGGCAGCACCCGCAGGGACATGTCGACCATTTTCAAATGTGCTACTGGCCGAGTGGGAAGAGCTATAGCTCTAGGAGCAAAGAGACGCGGGAGACACTGATGGTCCTCTCAGATTTGGACCCTGGTACATCTTATGAAGCTCATATCACAACGGCGTCAAATGGAAGGACAAGTGAACCTTATCATATTGCATTTGCTACAGGTATAAATGTTTCTGGGGTGCCTTTAAAGTTACAGGTTAATGAAATCCAGTCGTAATAGTTCCCTCCTGTTACTTATGGGTGCATTGGTTTCTTTTGTTTGTAAAATGTTATTACTGTCAAGTCGTTCAAATATTAATAGGAACATGTAATGCTTTAAAATACATTCTTCCTTCCAGACCCGGATATACCATTAGATTTAACAGCAGCATGCAGAGGTTCAACACTTGTTGATGTAAAATGGAAAAAACCACGAGGATTATTTGACCATTTCACTGTTGGATGGCGTTTACCAGATGAGGAGGAGGAATATGAAACCAGAGATACAACAAAAACAGATCATACAATTGCTGGCCTAGCGCCTGGTACCCAGTACGAAATCAGTGTTTCTTCCGTCAGTAACGGGAAGAAAAGTGAACTCTGTTCTATTGGTGTGCAAACAGGTGGGATGCTTTTTGCTTATTCACTTCCTTTAGTTCATTTTCTAAAACATCTCTCTTGCATTCTGTTTTATATACAGTTTTATTTTTCAAACAAGTACGTTCAATAAACGATACCATGGTGTACTGAAATCTGACACTTAAATGTACTAATTTGGTAAAACTTGTCTTTTTTTTTAATTTACAAGACCCGGCTCCAATAACAGCAATCCACATTGATCCTGGCGTTGATAGTGTCACGTTGAAGTGGGAAATGCCTAAGGGCAAAGTTGATGAATACCAGTTACAATTAAATGGTCCCAAAGATCAACAAGAGGGAAAGACGTTTCCCATTGGAGAGACAGAAGAGGCAGAAATACATGTAGCTGAACTTACTCCAGGAACAACATACCTTGCCAAGCTATTTGCCATGCGAAATGACCAGAGAAGTAAACCTTATCGTTTCAAGTGCTCGACAAGTAAGTGTCAGCTATTTGTTCAACCTGAAGATTAGGGAAGAGAGTTTATCACCTGTTCCATAATCTGACAAGGGAAAGGAGAGCACAGTTCTGCTCGTCTTTGAAATATTATAGCATGGGTGTTATCTGAACATCTGGGTACAATGCAGTAGCAAAATTAGACGGTTCTCATAGGTGAGCGGCAGAAGGCCAAAATTTTCAGATTTAGTGTCCCCTTTATGCACAGACCTGAATTATATATCATTTGAAAGCTCAGAGTCTGCTGGTCAAAGTTAGCCATGATGTGGAAATGGCAATTGCCTGCGTAACCATGGAAACGGACAATTTCCAAGATGGCCGCCTGTTTTTTTGCATTTTTTCTAAAAATACTAATCATTGATAAACATACCTAAAACATTGTCTATCATCTAACCTTTACATGTTTTGTGATGAAGGAGGTTATGGGCTAAACAAACACCNTATCATGGGTAGATTGATTCATCTGAATCGGTCTTACTCCCTGGGGAGTCTCACTAAATTGCTATCAACTTTACAGGCTTAAATGTCTGTCAAGCCTACCGAATCAGCTAAGGGGCAAAGATAATTACGCCCTCACATATTTTCTAGGTGTGACAGACATTTCAGCCATAGATCGACCCAAATATATGTGGGAATGGTCCCTTAGAGGGTGTGTCAGGGGTCCTGACCCCTCTTCTGTTTCTGGTAAAGAGTCACACCAAGAATCACAGTTCTAGCAACACAACATCGTTTCGGAGGCCTGTCATTCTTTAAAAAATACTGGACCCCTTTTACATAATTCTGGATCCGCCCCTGTAATGTAGGCCATGTACCGTACAAACACATCAGAATACATCCATGTTCACTTATGTCTTCATGTCATATATATGTATCACTTATCTGAGACAGTATTTTTTTTTATTTATTATTATTATTTTTTTTTTTTTGCATTTTTTTATATCAGAACCTGCAAAATGTGAGCCAAAATGTCAAAACAAAGGCACCAATCATTTGACTTTCAAATGGGAAGCGGCAATAGGCGAGGTTCAATACTATGGGGTAGACTTAATTGAGAAAGACGGATCTGTCCGATCTAAAAAAATTCCTCGGGATAGCAACACAGAGGTCACATTTGATGACCTACTTCCAGGAACGGAATACGATGTGATAATTCACACTGTAATAGACAGTGCAGACACACAAAGTGATCCCCTGCGAGTTTGTACAGGTATTTTAATTTAATGATATTTCATGCATCCAAGTAAAATATCGACTACCTTTGATCACTAGCTGATATAACTCTGGATAGTTGAACGTGTCAAAACGGTATCATTATAAGAAATGAGGCTGAACTATAAAAACTAGATAATTGTTATACTTTTTTATGAGATTAATCTTTTATGCAGTGTATATAATTCACAAGTATAGATAAAGCGCTAAAACAGATTCTCTTTAGACTAATTTTATTGCCTTCATGGCACCAAACAGATCCAGAGGCAGTCAGAGAAATTAAAGCGCCAGCCCAAGAAAAATCAGCATCGCTTTCATGGGAACCCCCAAAAGGAAATTGGGAAAAATTTAGGGTTTCTCACTGGAATGTCGACAAACTGTTTAAGACTGATGAATACACAAACAAATGTGTTTTTGATTTATTCAACTTGGAACCTGGAGAAAGGTATCGTGTGGAAATCACTACTGTGCTCAACAAAATGGAAAGCAAAGAACGAACGGTTACTTTTGTCACAGGTACGTATATTTTGCTAAGGGGTTCACGTAGATGACTTTACATACAATTTGAATAGGAAATCAATAAGTTTAACCCGATAACCAGCTTCACGTTCGGTATTCAGTTGTGCTGAAATAACTACATAAGATACCAAAGAACACAAAAGCAACATGGAACTGTTTACTTTAAAAAGACATTTCATTCATCTTAAGGTCCCGAGCAGATAGAGGGCTGTGACATAAAGAAACTGTCCGTCAAGTGTTTAGAGCTTTGCTGGCAGCACCCGCAGGGCCATGTTGACCATTTTCAAATGTGCTGCTGGCCGAGTGGGAAGAGCTATAGCTCTAGGAGCAAAGAGACACGGGAGACACTGATGGTCCTCTCAGATTTGGATCCTGGTACATCTTATGAATGTCATATCACAACGGTGTCAAACGGAAGGACAAGTGAACCTTATCATATTGCATTTGTTACAGGTATAAATGTTTTTGGGGGCGCTTTTAAAGTTTCAGGTTAAGAAAATCCAGTAATAATAGTTAATTCCTGTTACTTATGGGTCCATTGGTTTCTGTTGTTTGTGATATGTTGTTACATTCAAGTCGTACAAATTTTATTACGAAAATGTAATGCTTTAAAACATCTTCTTCTCTCCAGACCCGGATGTACCATTAGATTTAACAGCAGCATGCAGAGGTTCAACACTTGTTGATGTAAAATGGAAAAAACCAGGAGGATTATTTGACCGTTTCACTGTTGGATGGCGTTTACAAGATGAGGAGGAGGAATATGAAACTAGAGATACAACAAAAACAGGTCATACAATTGCTGGCTTATCGCCAGGCACCCAGTATGAAATCAGTGTTTCTTCAGTCAGTAATGGGAAGGAAAGTGAACCCTGTTCCATTGATGTACAAACAGGTGGGAAGCTTTTTGCTTTTTCAATTTCTTTGTATCATTTTCTAAAATATCTCGCTTGCATTCTGTTTTTATTTACAGTTTTAATTTGCAAACAAGTACGTTCAATAAACGTTACCATTGTGTACGGAAATCTGATACTTCAATGTACTCATTTTGTAAAACTCTTTTTTTTTAATTTACAAGACCCGGCTCCAATAACAGCAATCCACATTGATCCTGGCGTTGATAGTGTCACGTTGAAGTGGAAAATGCCTGAGGGCAACGTTGATGGATACCAGTTACAATTAAATGGTCCCAAAGATCCACAAGAGGGAAAGACCTATCCCATTGGAGAGACAGAAGAGGCAGAAATACATGTAGCTGAGCTAACTCCAGGAACAACATACCTTGCCAAGCTATGTACCATGCGAAATGACCAGAGAAGTAAACCTTATTGTTTCAAGTGTTCAACAAGTAAGTGCCAGCTATTTGTTCAACCCGAACATTAAAGGTACATACGAACTGAGAATTGGTGAAGCGTGGATTCCCAGTAACACATTTAAACCACTTTTACTAGATTCTTATATGACTCAAATAAATTTGACATGCCTGAATTGATCACTCGATCAGCCATAAAAGATCTTTAGACTGCTCCTTTCTTTAAATTTATTGTTGTAAATTTAACCTACTTCCGTGACCTACTTTCCTGCCCCATTGACATACAGCTTAGAATGCCAGCTGAAAAATCTGTTCAAACATCATTTTTGGGTAAAATTAAACAATGCCTTTTGGTAAGTCTCTTAATTATACTACTTGATACTATATGCTGGCATTTGGTTGGTTTTTGTGACAAAAAATTGACTTTGTATGCATGTTTAAGAAAGAGAGTTTATCACCTGTTCCATAATCTGACAAGGGAAAGGAGCGTACAGTTCCGCTCGTCTTTGAAATATTATAGCATGGGTGTTATCTGAACATCTGGGTACAATGCAGTAGCAAAATTAGACGGTTCCCATGGGTAGATTGATTAATCTGAATCGGTCTTTCTACCTGGGGAGTCTCACTAAATTGCTATCAACTTTACAGGCTTAAATGTCGGTCAAGCCTACCGAATGAGCTAAGGGGCCAAGATCATTACGCCCTCACATATTTTCTAGGCGTGTCAGACATTTCAGCCGGTTTAATTGATAGCATTTAGTTAGACACCCCAGGGAAAAAGATCGACCCAAATATCTGTGGGAATGGTCCCTTAGAGGGTGTGTCAGGGGTCCTGACCCCCTTCTGTTTCTGGTAAATAGTCACACCAAGAATCACAGTTCTTACAACACAAGATCGTTTCGGAGGACTGTCATTCTTTAAAAAATACTGGACCCCTTTTACATAATTCTGGATCCGTCCCTGTAATGTAGGCCATGTATCGCACAAACACATCAGAATACATTCACGTTAACTAATGTCTTCATGTCATATATATTTATAATTTATCTGACACAGTATTTTTTTTTTCATTTTTTTATATCAGAACCTGCAAAATGTGACCCAAAATGCCAAAACAAAGGCACCAATCATTTGACTTTCAAATGGGAAGCGGCAATAGGCGAGGTTCAATACTATGGGGTAGACTTAATTGAGAAAGACGGATCTGTCCAATCTAAAAAAATTCCTCGGGATAGCAACACAGAGGTCACATTTGATGACCTACTTCCAGGAACGGAATACGATGTGATAATTCACACTGTAATAGACAGTGCAGACACACAAAGTGATCCCCTGCGAGTTTGTACAGGTATTTTGATTTAATGATATTCCATTCATCCAAATAGAATAACTACTACCTTTGATCACTAGCTGATGTAACACTGAATAAGGTCAGTTAGGTGAACGGGTCAAAACCGTTTCATTTTTAGATATAAGGCTGAACTATAAAATTTAGATAATTGCTTAAGTTTATTTTTATAAGATTTAGATTCTATGTAGTGTATATAATTCTGTATAGATAGAGCGCCAAAAGCAGAATCACTCCAAACTAATTTCATTGTCTTCGTGTCACCAAACAGATCTAGATGCAGTTGGAGAAATTAAAGCGTTAGCCCAGAAAACATCGGCATCACTTTCATGGGAACCCCCAAAAGGAAATTGGGAAAAATTTAAGGTTTCTCACTGGAATATCAACAAACAGGTTAAGACTGATGAATACACAAACAGATGTGTCTTTGATTTAATCAGCTTAGAACCTGGAGAAAAGTATCACGTGGAAATCACTACTTTGCTGAACAAAAAAGAAAGCAAAGAATGCATGGTTACTTTAATCACAGGTACGTACAATGTATATTCACTTTTCTTACAATTTGAATAAGTAATCAGTAAGTTTAACCCGATTACCAGCTTCACGTCCCGTATTAAGTTATGCTGAAACTGTTACATAAGGTGCCAAAGAACACAAAAGCAACATGAATCAGTTTACTTTAATACGACATTTCATTCTTCTTAAGGTCCCGAGCAGATAGAGGGCTGTGACATAAAGAAACTGTCCGTCAAGTGTTTAGAGCTTTGCTGGCAGCACCCGCAGGGACATGTCGACCATTTTCAAATGTGCTACTGGCCGAGTGGGAAGAGCTATAGCTCTAGGAGCAAAGAGACACGGGAGACACTGATGGTCCTCTCAGATTTGGATCCTGGTACATCTTACGAAGCTCATATCACAACGGTGTCAAACAGAAGGACAAGTGAACCTTATCATATTGCATTTGCTACAGGTATTAAAATGTTTCTGGGGACACCTTCAAAGTTACAGGTTAAGGAAATCCAGTTGTAATTGTTCACTTCTGTTATTTATGGGTCCATTGTTTTCGTTGTTTGTAAATTGTTCTTACCGTCAAGTCGTACAAATATTAATACGAACATGTAATGCTTCAAAACATCTTCTTCTTTCCAGACCCGGATATACCATTAGATTTAGCAGCAGCATGCAGAGGTTCAACACTTGTCGATGTCAAATGGAAAAAACCACGAGGATTATTTGACCATTTCACTGTTGGATGGCGTTTACAAGATGAGGAAGTGAAATATAAAACTAGAGATACAACAAAAACAGATCATACAATTGCTGGCTTATCGCCTGGCACCCAGTATGAAATCAGTGTTTCTTCCGTCAGTAACAGGAAAGAAAGTGAACCATGTTCTATTGTTGTGCAAACAGGTGGGAAGATTTTTGCTTTTTCAATTTCTTTAGTTCATTTTCTAAAATATCTATCTTGCATTCTGTTTTTATTTACAGTTTTAATTTGCAAACAAGCACGTTCAATAAAAGTTACCATTGTATACTGAAATCTGACACTTCAATGCATCCATTTGGTAAAACCCTTTTTTTATTTTACAAGACCCAGCTTCAATAACAGCAATCCACATTGATACTGGCGTTGATAGTATCACGTTAAAATGGAAAAGGCCTGAAGGCAAAGTTGATGGATACCAGTTACAATTAAATGGTCCCAAAGATCCACAAGAAGGAAAGACGTTCCACGTTGGAGAGACAGAAGAGGGAGAAATACATGTAGCTGAACTAACTCCAGGAACAACATACTTTGCCAAGCTATTAACCACGCTAAATGACCAGAGAAGCAAACCTTATTGTTTCAAGTGCTCAACAAGTAAGTGTCAGCTCTTTGTTCACCCTGAACATTAAGGAAGAGAGTGTATCACCTGTTCCATAACGATAAGAGAAAGGAGCGTGCAGATTTGCTTGTCTTTGAAATATTATAGCACAGGGCCGTAGCCTCCGGGGGGGGGGAGGGGGGGGGGAGGGGGGCAGCTGCTCCCCCTGGGATTTGAGGTGCAAAATAATAAGAATAAGAATAATAATAATCGCAAAGGTAAATAATAATTAATAAAATAATAATTAATAAAAAAAAAATTGCAAAGTTGGTATCAGTTCTGTGAGAAAATGCACTCATGGCCACTAGACAATCATTCAACAATCTGTTAACAAAGGTGTACTGTTTTTAGCCAACTCAGTTCATGCCAAAAAGCTCACCCTCCCTTAGGGAGCTATCCGTAGGGGAGCTATACTTATGGCAAAATGAACCCACAATTTCTGACTTCTGATTGTGCAATAAAACAGTTAAAATGCTCTAGAATGCAGTATTATACATACAGTATTTAAAAATTTTCCACACCGTGCGAGGGGGACACCCCCTCCCACGCCCTCCCCCCTCGGGGGCTTCGACCCCTCGTGTCCGCTACTGCCCCCCCTGGCATTTTGCTCAGGTTACGGCCCTGTAGCATGTGTGTTAAATGTTAGAACATTTGGGTACAATGCAGTAGCGAAATAAGACAGGGTTCTCATGCCTAGATTGATCCATCTGAGTCGGTCTAACTCCCTGGGGAGTTTCACTAAATTGCTATCAACTTTACAGGCTTAAATGTCTGTCAAGTCTACCGAATCAGCTAAGTGGCAGAGATAATTACGCCCTCACAGATTTACTAGGCATGACAGACATTTCAGCCGGTTAAATTGATAGCAATTCTGTAAGTCTCCCCAGGGAGAAAGATCGACCCAAATATATGTGGGAATGGTCCCTTAGAGGGTGTGTCAGGGGGTCCTGACCCGCCTTCTGTTTCTGGAAAAGAGTCAGACTAAGAATCGCAGATCTAGACTGCACAAAATGACGCTGTGTGCCCTCCAAATCAACATCGTTTCCGAGGCCATTCATTCTTAAAAAAAAAACTATAGCCCTTTCACAACATATGATGTAATGTAGGCCATGTACCTTACAAACACATCAGGAAACATTCACGTTCACTTATCTCTTCATGTCATATATATTTATAATTTCTTATCTGATACATTTTTTTTCATTATCTATATCAGAGCCTGCAAAATGTGAGCCAAAATGTCAAAGCAAAGGCACCGATTATTTGACTATCAAGTGGGAAGCGGCCATAGGCGAAGTTGGGTACTATGGGGTAGACTTAATCGAGAAAGCCGGATCTGTCCGATCTAAAAAAATTCCTCGGGATAGCAACACAGAGGCCACATTTGATGACCTACTTCCAGGAACGGAATACGATGTGATAATCCATACTGTAACAGACAGTGCAGACACACAAAGTGACCCCCTACGAGTTTGTGCAGGTATTTTTATAAAATGTTATTTCATGCTTCCAAGTAAAATAACTACTACCTTTGATCACTAGCTGATGTATCACTGGATCAGGTTAGTTACATGAACCTGAACGGGTAAAAAACGGTATCATTTTTAGAAATAAGGCTGAACTTTAGAAACTAGGTGATTGCTGTAATTTCTTTTTGTGAGATTTAGATTCTATGTAGTGTATATAATTCTAAAGTATAGATAGAGCGCCAAAAGCAGAATCACTCTATACTGATTTTATTGTCTTCCTGTCACCAAACAGATCCAGATGCAGTCGGAGAAATTAAGGCATTAGCCCAGGAAAAATCGGCATCGCTTTCATGGGAACCCCCAAAAGGAAACTGGGAAAAATTTAGGGTTTCTCACTGGAATATCAACAACCAAGTTAAAGATCATGAATACACAGACAGATGTGTCTTTGATTTAATCAACTTGGAACCTGGAGAAAAGTATCATGTGGAAATCACTACCTTGCTCAACAGTAAAGAAAGCAAAGAATGCATGGTTACTTTAATCACAGGTACGTATATTGACCTTTCTTACAGTTCACATTACTAATCAGTAAGCTTAAGCAGATAGCCAGCTTCACGTTCGGCATTCTGTTGAGCTGAAATAATTACATAAGCTACCAAAGAGCACAAAAGCAACATGAATCTGTTTACTTTACAACGACATTTCATTCCTCTTAAGGTCCCGAGCAGATAGAGGGCTGTGACATAAAGCATCTGTCTGTCACATGTTTGGAGCTTTGCTGGCAGCACCCGCAGGGACATGTCGACCATTTTCAAATGTGCTATTGGCCGAGTGGAAAGAGCTTTAGCTCTAGGAGCAAAGAGACACGGGAGACACTGATGGTCCTCTCAGATTTGGATCCTGGTACATCTTATGAAGCTCTTATCACAACGGTATCAAACGGAAGAACAAGTGAACCTTATCATATTGCATTTGCTACAGGTATTAAAATGTTTCTGGGGACACATTCAAAGTTACAGGTTAAGGAAATCCAGTTGTAATTGTTCACTCCTGTTATTTATGGGTCCATTGTTTTCTGTTGTTTGTAAATTCTTCTTACCGTCAAGTCGTACAAATATTAATTCAATTCAATTCAATTTATTTCTGTACTGGTACATAGATTGTCATGACCTTGTACAATATGATATACTAATGATGATACAATACAGTTAGTGCATTACCATCTTTATATAAAGATCTTTACGTATCAGTAAAATTACTCATAAAATATTCTATCTAGGCAATGCGATAAACCTTGGTGTGATTTTAAATTTACCATAAACATACTATAAACATGTTAAAAAACCAAGGTTACATAGCTGTTTAAAGCCAGTTTGATGACATGGATAATTACGACTAATGAA